>BRYF01000008.1:22150000-22152500 GCA_030159135.1 Actinidia polygama
TTAATCGGGCTCTCTAGATAATTTTTTAAATTTTTTTAATTCTCTCAGCAAAAAGAGCCTGAAAAAGATAAAATTTTGATCATAGTAAAAAATATTATTAAATACAAAACTAAATCATGCTAAAAAATCTATAAAAAAAACTAGGTCAAACTGAGCATAAATTAAATAATATTGATATTATAAAAAAAATACCACAAATATTTTTTGGGTTATTTTTTTGTATATTTTTTGAAGAAAAACTCTAAAATTTTCAAATTTAGACTAAGAAATATTTTCTAAATTTACTTGGTACTTGGTTTTTTTTTGGAAGCAAACCAAATATCCTCACAGTCACCATAAAATATAGAAATCCAATGCACTTTCTGGCAATTATTGATGATTGTGGGGGAGAGAGAGAGAGAGAGAGAGAGAGAGAGAGAGAGAGAGAGATTGTGGGAATGACTCTGTGTGCAGTGGGCAATTATTGATGATTGCAACTATTCGATAATTTGGTGAAACTCCCAACAAAATGGAGAATAAAAATATACTACCTTGTAATTACATTAAACTCATCTGTGCTGTATCTATAGATCTCACCAGTACGTACAGAATAAGTGTGGTGTATGATAGTGATAAATCGCTTCCTGTTAATTAGGTAGGGGTCATGTTGCATCATTGTCTTTTAGCCCTCTGAGTTGGCATCCTCATAAATATTGGCATAAAGACTATGGTGTTTGATATATATATATATATATATATGCTTATTTGAAAGTAAAAAGTAACAAATTTCAATAGAATTTCAATAGTAATTTAGGGGTGTAAATCCAACATTGCCCGAGCAAGTGCGTCAAGACTCCCGTCAACGGTTGGGCCCTAACTGGGGTCTGCCCATTTGAAAAATGCCTAACCCAACTCACATCGGTTGGATGTTTGGGCATTAGTGCGAACTCGAGCCTAGGTTTAGGCCTAGTCGCTGGCCTAGGGTCTGCCTTCGACTGAGCTTGGGCTACTAGAGGTTGACCATTTTTATTTGTTTTCATTCAGGCGAACTTCAACTCGAAAATCAAATCAACTAAAAATCTGACTAAAAAAAAAGGCGAAGTTGAGTCTATAAATAGATAAACATCGCGAAGCTTGTGCATTATCATTTATGGAAATTTGATGATGTCGTATGTTGAATCTTTACAACTTGTCTACTTGGGTGAAACCAATGAATTACTAATTTAGTGCTGATTAGTCTTTGGCAAATTCACTGGTTCATGTTTTTCTATGGTAAACTTGACTTGGGTGAAACAAAAAATAGGTCTACACTTTAAATGAGTCCTTGCCAAAGTCCATGGAAGCTGGACTGTAGTTGTCAAGAACAAAGAAAAATATCACCCAAGTGGTCCTTAATTTTGATTCTTCTTCTTCTTTTTTAGTGGTTTTTAATGAGAAAAATATCATCCAAGTGGTCCTTTCATTTGGAATAATCATTTGGGACTGCCCAAACAGGTACGTGCAAGGAACCAGGGAAGCTTCCCAGAAGTATGGGCTAAAACTAGAGATGAGTTGGCCAAAATTAAAGTTGCCTATTTCCCCAATTTATCCCTACAAATAACTTAATTTTTCCATGTATAAAACCTTGAAGTGATATTTATAGTTTATTGAGCTAAGTTCAAAAAATAAATGAGATCAAAAAAGCATTTAATTAAGCTTAACTAGCTTATTTTGTGAGCTCATCTCGAATCAGCTTTTAGTGAGATACAAGTCAATTTGAGTCGCCGTTACTTTACGGCCCCTTTTCGATTGACTCCTCTTTTTCAATTCGTCTAGACGAAATAAAACAGAAACAAAATAAAAATTAATTAATCATAATGGAAAAAAATCATTCTCTTTACACATAATAAGATCGTCCTTGATTGATGACATTCAAATTTTTTTTGTTTTTAATGTCATTTTTTTTAAAAATATAATTAATTATTTTTTACTTTTGAGTTCGTCTAGATTGAGAACACCTAAAACTAAAAGTATTTAATTATTTTTAAAAAAAAAATCACTATAAACGAAAAAAAATCAAAAAAGAAAGGTTGAAAGGTATTTATAATTTATGACTTTTAACCATGATAGCCCATGGTTTCTTCAACACTCTCTCTCTCTCTCTCTCTTTCAATCTCTGTTTCAGTGAAAGTTACCTTAATCATTCTAAATTAACAAATGGCTATATATCATCCCCTTGGATAAGATAAAACAATTTCAAATTCAAGGCCACCATCTTAACTTGCCTAACCCCTGAGTTTGTAATCTATGACAAAAAATCAAGTCATTTGTGCCCTTTTTAATGTATGGTAGGACTGGTCTGTATGATATATCGAATTTGGTAATCAATATACAATCTGTCTACATATTTGTACCAACCAAAATAAAGAAACAAGAGAAGAAAAATGTATGGTTCAGAGTAGTAAAACTCGAACTCATTCAGCGTTACGAAATACATTGATAACTGCGGGTCTACCAAGGGGCAAATAGGGTCATTTGACTC
>BRYF01000008.1:22177500-22180000 GCA_030159135.1 Actinidia polygama
ATAGAGAAATAGAGATATATGGGGTTGGAGTTGTAAAACTCTACAAGAAGTTACTAGTTAGTGACCGTAAGACATTGCGGGTTGAAACTTCGCATTCGTTCAAAGAAACACTGCACGACAATGGAGGACAAACACGATTGTTAATGCAATTTTCCTAGCGTCACCGCAATTCTGATTTTCTGAGTCAATCCTTGTTTTACTTGGGAATATGATAATTTTGATTCATTTAATCTCTCTTCCAACCTGGCCCACTTTTTCTTCCAGCATCCACAGGTTTGGTTTCTTTGCTATTTTCTCAATCCAAATCTGTAGATACATGCAGCTTAGGCAATGGCACAACTCTAGCATCAGGAAGGTCCAAGTTTCGTGGTTCGGTCATGGTCAGTCCGTTCTTGCTGCTGCAGTAATCCTTGACAGTGTTTGTGGGATAATCGTGATGACATGAAGGTTTGCAGGCTGAGAAGGGATGGTTTCAGGAAGCAATTGCTAATCCCAGAATCCAAAAGCAATTGCTTGAGTTTAAGCATTTAGGATTGAAAAAAGATTGCAAAAATGAGAAGAACATAGCTACTTATTTTTCAAATAAAAAAATGTATTTTTTCCATAGATGATATAATTGAAATGAAAACAATAAAATTTGACTATTGATTGAATCGGAGGGAGTGCTTATTTGCATAGAATTTTGAAGATCCATTTAAGGAAACTTAAATGATTTGTGGGCATCTAGGAGTTTTATTTCTTTTCATTTTATTTTCATTTGGTATTACTTACTTTATAGATTTTTTTAAAGATGATTTTGCTTTGCTTTCTTAAGACACATATTTTTTTTAAGAAAATTATAATTATTTCGTGTAGGGAAATAATTTTCTTTCTTTCTTTCCATTTTTTCCTTTTTATTTGGTATTACTTTCCTTGTAGGAGATTTTTTTTAAATGAATCTTTAAGAAGTTTATTTTAGTACAGTGTCAACAAAATTAAATAAAAGATAGAGATTTATTGAGAAAATACCAGGAGAGAGAAGCGATGGGGAGGCTTCAAAGTTTTTGAGGAAACTACATTTGCTTAGTATACAATGTAGATGAGATTCTGTTAAGTTATTTTGTTTTTGTTTTTAATTTGAATATATTTATTAACACATTGATTATAATTTGTCATAGTAGTCTGTGCCTCTATATCTATCTGAAATGATCCCTTACAAGTACAGAGGTGCCCTGGAGTCCTCGACATTGGCTTCCAATTATCAATCACAATAAGAATATTGGTAGCCAATGTGTTGAATTACTTTTTTGCCAAGATCAAGGCCGGTTGGGGTGGCGGCTGAGCCTGGGGTGCGGTGGTCCCCGCCCTCATCATCACGATCGGGTCACTAGTCCTTCCCGAAACCCCCAACTCGATGATCGAGCTTGACCAGTGCGTGGTGGCCAGAATCAAGCTCAAACGAATCCGAGGGGTCGAAGACACCGAAGAGGAGTTCAACGACCTTGTCGCGGCTAGCGAGGTGTCGAAGAAAGTGGAGCACCCGTGGAGGAACCTCTTGCAAGGGAAGTATAGGCCACAGCTTACTATGGCCATTCTGATTCCCTTCTTTCAGCAACTCACCGGCATTAATGTCATTATGTTCTACGCGCCGGTTCTGTTCAAAACCATCGGGTTTGGGAGCGATGCCGCGCTCATGTCTGCTGTGATTAGGCTCTGCCTTCGACAATTTTTATTTGTTTTCATTCGGCAAGCTTCAACTCAAAAACTAAATTAACTAAAAAAATCTCAAAAAAAAACTAGGCGAAGTTGGGTCTAAATAGAGAAACATCATGAAGCTTGGGCGTTATTGTTTATGGAAATTTGTAGGGGTAAATTGGGAAAATAGGCAACTTTGATTTTGGCCAACTCATCTATAGTTTTAGCCCATACTTGTGGGAAGCTTCCCTGATTATTCCAAATGAAAGGACCACTTGGATGATATTTTTCTTATTAAGAAAGAACCACTAGAAAATGGCTATGAAAAATAATCAAAATTAAGTACCACTTGAGTGATATTTTTCTTTGTTCTTGACAACTACATTCTAGCCTCCATGAACCAGTGAACCTGCCAAAGACTAATCAGCACTAAATTAGTAAGTCATTGGTTTCACCCAAGTACAAAAGCTGTAAAGATTCAAAACTCTTTAATCATTTAATCTCTCTCTCTCTCTCTCTCAGTGAAAGTCACCTTAATCATTTTAAATTAACAAATGGCTATATCATCATCTTTCGTTTTATTTTTTAGCTTTTTGTTTGACAATTTCACATTAATCTTTCCACTTTAACAAATAATTATTATTATCCTAATTATCTGGAAGTTACATTCGACTCAGACAATATTCAATAGGTCTAATTCGACAATGACAAAAAAATAAAATAACATATAAAATAAATAAATGAACGTTTTGTTAACCACAACTCTTTGGGTGTCAGATAACGCACACTTAATTACCTTGAATATTTATATGTTTTTTTTACATAT
>BRYF01000008.1:22202500-22205000 GCA_030159135.1 Actinidia polygama
AAAAAAATAGGCGAAGTTGAGTCTATAAATAGATAAACATCGTGAAGCTTGTGCATTATCATTTATGGAAATTTGATGATGTCGTATGTTGAATCTTTACAACTTGTCTACTTGGGTGAAGCCAATGAATTACTAATTTAGTGCTGATTAGTCTTTGGCAAATTCACTGGTTCATGTTTTTCTATGGTAAACTTGACTTGGGTGAAACAAAAAATAGGTCTACACTTTAAATGAGTCCTTGCCAAAGTCCATGGAAGCTGGACTGTAGTTGTCAAGAACAAAGAAAAATATCACCCAAGTGGTCCTTAATTTTGATTATTTTTCTTCTTTTTTAGTGGTTTTTAATGAGAAAAATATCATCCAAGTGGTCCTTTCATTGGGAATAATCATTTGGGACTGCCCAAACAGGTACGTGCAAGGAACCAGGGAAGCTTCCCAGAAGTATGGGCTAAAACTATAGATGACTTGCCCAAAACTAAAGTTGCCTATTTCCCCAATTTACCCCTACAAATAACTTAATTTTTCCATGTATAAAACCATGAAGTGATATTTATAGTTTATTGAGCTAAGTTCAAAAAATAAATGAGATCAAAAAAGCATTTAATTAATCTTAACTAGCTTTTTTTTTGAACTCATCTCGAACCAGCTTTTAGTAAGATACAAGTCAATTTGAGTCGCCGTTACTTTACGGCCCCTTTTCGATTGACTCTTCTCTTTCGGTTTCGTCTAGACGAAATAAAACAAAAACAAAATAAAAAAAATTAATCATAATGGAAAAAAATCATTCTCTATACACATAATAAGATCGTCCTTGAGTGATGACATTCAATTTTTTTTTAATGTATTTTTTTTAAAATATAATTAATTATTTTTTACTTTTGAGTTCGTCTAGATTGGGAACACCTAAAACTAAAAGTATTTTAATTATTTTTTAAAAAAATACTATAAACGAAAATAAATCAAAAAAGAAAGGTTGAAAGGTATTATAATTTATGACTTTTAACCATGATAGCCCATGGTTTCTTCAACACTCTCTCTCTCTCTCTCTTTCAATCTCTGTTTCAGTGAAAGTCACCTTAATCATTCTAAATTAACAAATGGCTCTATCACCCTCTTTTGTTTATTTTTTAGCTTTTTGTTTGACAGATTCACATTAATCTTTCCAGTTTTAACAACTAATTACTATTATCTTAATTATCTGGAAGTTACATTCGGCTGAGACAATACTCAATAGGCCTAATTCGACAATGACCAAAAAAATTAACAAATAAAGTAAATAAATGGACGGTTTTGTTAACCACATCTCTCTGGGTGTCAGATAGCGAACCCTTAATTATCGTAATATTTATACATTTTTTACATATTTCAATGCATTTTTATGAATATTTATATATTTTTCTTATTTACTAATATAAACACCCGCTTATTTGGTGGTAGTTAGTATTATCTGTAAATAAAATATGCATGAGATTATTTTTATGTAGAGAGATCGACCGTTACATGATTGATTCTTGATGGGATAGCCAGTATAATTTTGTAGAATTCATTATTGATTTTTTAAAATAAACAATGTGATTCAATTACGTGACTACACCTGGATAAGATAAAACAAAAAGTTCAAATTCAAGGTCACCATCTTAACTTGCCTAACCTCTGAGTTTGTAATATATGACAAAAAATCAAGTCATTTGTCCCCTTTTTAATGTATGGTAGGACTGGTTTGTACATCTATACATTGATAGTGTATAAAAAAATGTGAAAAATATTTAAAAATATGTGAAAATGTATTAAAAAGTATAAAAAGTGTATCGATTTTTTTTTTTTTTAGCATTTTGTGTTCTTTATTGACTGCCCATTGAGCGATCAATAGCAAAATCCTTTATAATGTAGTACTTTCATTATCTTTATGATATATCGAATTTGGTAATCAATATACAATCTATCTGCATATTGTACCAACCAAAATAAAGAAACAAGAGAAGAAAAATGTATGGTTCATAGCAATAAAACTCGAACTCGTTATGAAATACATTGACAACTGCGGATCTACCAAGGGACAAGTAGGGTCATTTGCTCTACACTTTTAGTTCACTAAAAAATCACACTTTTATCCAAATAAAAATAAAAATATACTACTTTGACCCCACTAAAAAAAATTATATAATTATTCTATAATTTTATGATTTTGACCGAACTATTCTCTTGACTCCATCCCCGGTTGCCAACTCTCTAATATTTATCAACAATAAATATATATACGTGGAAAACAGTTTATGGATAGAGCAATGACGTGGGTTCACCGCCTTCAACATTTTTAGCTAGGCTGAAATTGGATGGAGGGTAAACCTTCTAACATGTGGACACTCAATTAACTTTGGGAGTACTGCTATGGCTACCCTAATATTGCACCTTAAATGCACACTCAGTCATGTCAGTCAATTCAAATGCTCCACCTCATCACCCAATCATGTCAGCCAATCTAAATGCTCCACCTTACCAC
>BRYF01000008.1:22242500-22245000 GCA_030159135.1 Actinidia polygama
CCAAATTTTCTTTTCTTTTTGACTTGCCCAATTGGGTAATCCTCATCTATAAGTAGAAAGATGAAATCCAATTTAATTAATCAAATAATTAGGACCACTATGCAATTTTTTAAATTTGTTTCATAGATCCGGTGAGCGTTGCCGGAGATGGGGAAGCTGACATGACACGTGAGTGTGCCACCTGTAATGTAAGTGTCTTTTTCACACACAAATAAAGTGATAAATTATTCAATTTAATATACGAAAGGTAATTCGTAAGCTTTTGACTAAGAGAGGCACGTGTCCACGTATAAGCGGTGGATAAGGTTTGTGTGGGGACCACTTGCTTTATTTGAAAACCATGGCATGGCTCTTGTGTCGATTTGTCTCTTTCATCACCACCCTACAATTAAGAGAAGTGATTGGTATGATTAATCAAATCGCGATCAGTACTACATTTTAACTATGATCTATTATTATTTCAATTATATAACACTAATTATATTATCGAACGTGGCACTAATTTCGGTAGGCATCGATTTGAATGCGACTGATTTATATAGTTAAATTTATTTTATTCCAACAATAGGAGCGCGTGAATAGTTAAAAATATTTAAAAAAATTATCTAAAAATTAAATTCATAGACCAAATTCAACATAATCTTACTTTTTTGTGGGTAAAATTTGAGTACACGTTATTAGGGGCTAACAAATGCAAATTGCAATTGGTATGGGTGCATACGAGCATAGTCAAGTTCAGTAGTGATTCGTTTAAACTTATGTTAAAACATATTAATTAATGAGTTTCATAAATAGTTTTAAATTTCATTTATTTATAAGCTGCCTACATCCTATCAAGCTACAATTGAGCGAAGGCGAAGCTAACTCGAATGACTTATTTATTTAGATACCCGTATTTGATGTTGTAAGATTATGGGTTGAAATCCTATAAAAAGAGTTTGATACCCTTTGGAATTGGGTGTGGTCGGGTGGAACAAGGGTCAAATAGATTGGGTTCTTATTGTTTGATGAAAAAGAAAATATTTCTATAACAAATGACTTCAAATGAAGCTATCGATAAGTTAAACATGAATCAAGTTCGAGTAACTAATCACAACATTTTAATGGGTGGGGAACATTTGTCTCTTAGCAGCTAATATTTTTTTTGAATGAAAAAAATTGATTTTCCTACAATTTGTTTGTAGCAGTGTCATTGTTGACGTCAGCATCCTAGACACGTGGACGCAATAATATGCAAGTGGGTCCGCGGGGTACCGGTTGACCCGGTGAAAAGGACTCTTATCCAATTGAACAGGTTTGGCAGCCGAGTGTTGTCGCTATACTCGCCGATTATTTCAACACAAGAAGAACTTTTTCTTTTCTTTTCTTTTTTTGCTGGGTTAAGGCTTAGTTTGGTTTTATTTTTTATTTTTTTATATTATCTGTTTTTGTTTTCGGATTTTTCTATATTTTTAGTGAATTTGTTCTGTTTGATGAAATCTTTTATACTTTTCTAGTCTCGTGGGAAGAGTCTGAAAATGTAAATCTTTTTATTTAATTTAAAAAATCATTAAAAATAAAAAAATTATTTTATTAAAAAATTTATTTTTTTTATCTTTAGTGAATTTCTTTTTAGATTTGAATAAAAATTTTAAAATTTTAAATTCTTTTCATTAAAGAAATAAAAAAAATTCAAATTTTTATTAGACGATAAATAAAGTTATATTAAAAAGCATTTCCACATGATATGAACCTCCTCGGGGTTTTCATGAGGCTAATTTTGAGCCACCGTTTAAGCACAATTAATATCTTTGCTTAAAAGAATATTTTTGTGCGTAGAATGTCTCAATTTTAAAATCTTTTATTGCACTTAAAAAGTAAAAAAAAATTAAAAATTAAAGCAGTTAATTTTTTTATAAAAAATCTAGATCAAATTGATTTCAACTCTATAAGAAGTTACTTTTTTTCATCACTTGATTTAGCTTCTTTTCAATGATCGCTTAATGACATAATGTAGCAATGATTAATGTAAACATTAGGAAAGTAGAGGGTAAGGCCCCATTCAAGCTCAGTCACAGAGAAAAAGAGGACGTGTCCCAATCACCATCAATTGTTTTTTTAAAGTTTATTCAAAATTTCATATTTTTTAGCTTCTCGGGGATGAGAGGGACTTGAAAATATAAAAATATATATAATTTGGCAAAAAAATTACTAAATACAAAAAATTATTTTTTCTCAGTAAATTGGTTAATTTTTTTATCTTAAATAAAACAAATCTCTTGATTTTGAATAAATTTTGTACATTTTTTCATATTTCTCTCGTTAAGAGAAATCAATTTTTTTTTTAAATTTTTGGTCAAACAGTGTGTTACTATAAATCTCATACATGGCCAAAAGGAGAAATCCCAATACACATGACAGGCACAACCCTAGAGCTGAGCTGGGATTGAGGCAGTGGTAGTCACTATTAAGGCCTAAAGTTGGTATGTAGGAATTCGACTCCGCACAAAATGTAATCGAC
>BRYF01000008.1:22410000-22412500 GCA_030159135.1 Actinidia polygama
ATTAGTAGGAGAGAGCAAGAAAAAAAGAGAAGTTATAAGCTGTAATTCGCAAGTTAAAACTTAAATTCATCCATCACATTGAAAATGTATCACTAGGCCAACTACTTGGTTTTGAATTAAACTCCCCCAACTTTACTGTTTTCACCTCACAAAACATCTCCTTGGGTGTAATTGCATCATGTGCCTTTTTTAGGAAAGATGTACCAAATAAAAATGGCAGTGTAGATTATGAAACACCAAACGAAGAGAAATTGTCAAACGAAGGAGAGAATTGTAAGGGCGACCAATTGCTCAAAGATTGAACAAAATTAGGTGGTTGCTTAGTGATTGAAGATTTGTATCAATCATTGAAATCCTCTTTTATGGTGAGAATATTATGAATTTGCATATCTATATATGGGTATAGATGTGTATGGGCTGTAATCTATCCTTGAGAATGATTCCGGATGGAAAATTCCTGGATAAAGAAATTGAGCGAAACCCAGATCAAAATTTCATATCTATGTGCATTTCCTGTAAGTTCCCGTGCATACCATTGTGCACATGACTTGTTTGATGACAGTCTTCAGTGTGAATAGTGAATACCCAGTATATTCCCCTAATACCATTGTGCATATGACTTGTTTGATGAAAGTCTTCAATATCAATGTGCATAACCGTGTATATTCTCATTCATCTCGTTTTGCATTGACTTGCTGTCAATCAATGACGGAGTCACTCTATGGCCAAGGAGCAATGCCCCCCTCCCCCAGCTTTTCCATTTTTAAACATATATATATATATATATGTGTGTGTGTGTGTGTGTATACTGACCCCTCTAAGGGTAATTGTTACAATGGAAGTTATGTAAATAAAGGAAGAAATAAAGTTCATTTTTAGACTTCAAACAATTCAACAGATTCAGCATATGTGAAAACTCATTTTAGTTCGCAATCTCTCTCTCTTTCTCCTTTTCCAAATTTCATTTTCACTTTTTCACTTTCTCAACATAGTTTTTAACTCTCTCTCCTGCTCAAGGATTCTCTTTTTGGTCTTCAAGTAAGAGCAGCCAAAAATTAGGACTTCTTAAATTTTAAGAAAAAATTACAAATACAATCTATTCATCTATTCAAATAATTACAATAGATCACAAACTCACAATTAGTCTATTAGGCTTGTGTTGAATTTGTTTTTTGTGTTGGTTCTATTAGGGTTTTAAATAAACAAAATTAATTCTGATTCAGGTTTAATTTTGATTGACAATTTTTTTTTCAGGCTGTAATTATTTATTACTTTTAAGTTTTAACTCTCTAGCTCCACTGGTTATTTGGATACTGGTAAGTGATAGTAGCATACAAATTGTAAAAATTATTTTTTTTAGGAAGAATTAGTGAATACTCTACTTATAGGAGGTTGTGGCATGTTTAATTGGGTTGCGAATCTATCTTCACGAATAGTTCATGATTGCCTTTTTAAAAAATTCGGCCTTCCCTTCGATGAAATCCTAGCTCTGTCCTTGCTGTCAGTGGAGTACGTGTTAGATGCCTACTTAGAGGCTTATTTCTACGAGGGTTTTTTCTGGAAGCACCATTTACTGTGCATTACGTTGCAAGCCCGCCCATAATGCGTACGAAAATCAAAAGGAACCTTCATAATCACAAAGAAACTTGAGATTTCCATTTTTCATCTTACACGGCAGAGGAGAAGAACCAAAAAGACCTGTGTTTCGTCGTTCTTTGAAATGAAAAGTCTCTTTTAACGTCACAATCAATACCTAACTTTGATTGTACATATTTCTCTTTATTTTCACCTCGTGATAACGGACTCTTTAATGCCGCTCTTTTATGGTTAAACCTTAAAATATGAGTCGTCTCAAAACCTCAAAGTGTAACATGCAAAGAAACTTAACCTCTAGAACCTCATGATTTTTTATAACTCGGTATTCGACTCAAGTACCGGCTCTAAAACCTCATCATTTATAGTTGAGAGCTGTTTTTCTCACCCCGGACACGTGGCACTTTTATTTTTGAGTTTCTAATTTGATCATAATTCTCTCCCAAATTACCACTTTGCCATTTACCCATTTCTTACTATTATTATTTTAATATCACCTCCTGATTATTTATTAAAAAAAATAATCAAAATATTTTAATTTCTTTTTACTTTCATCTTTTTATTTTTTATATTAAAAAAATTTTATAATAAATTTTTATAATTTCTTTTACTCCCACCTTATGTTTTTTATAAAAGAAAAAAATATGAATCAAGATTTGTAATATATTTTTTTAAATTTTTTTCAATTTATAAAATTTAATCCAAAACTAATTAACATAACTTTTTTAAAAACACTAAAGCAAAAAATTCATATTTGTTATTTGAGACTATATTTGAAAATTTTATGTTAATTATTAGCTTGAGACTATCTTTGAAAATGCATTATTAATTTTCAAAGATAGTCTCAAATAACAAATCTGAGTTTTTCGCTTTAGTGTTTCCAAAAAAAATTATGTTAATTAATTTT
>BRYF01000008.1:22437500-22440000 GCA_030159135.1 Actinidia polygama
AGTAGAAGAAAAGTTTTTGTGATGTTTTCTAGAATCTTGTGTCAGCTTAATGTTTGTTGTGGTCTGTGGGTTGTGTGGTCACCAAATTTCTTGATTTGAGGGTCAAACACGGCACATTAAGATAAAGAAAAGAATAAGGATTGTGTTGATTTAACTATTGACAGATTATTGTAATCTTTTGACTAGAAAACAAAATACAATAAACACTCGAAAATGAAAATAGAAAAGGAGGTTAGTAGATAGGTTTATTTATCAGTTGATTATGTGGACAATTGGACTCCATACATCAGGTCTCAGAAGACAAGGGTCCCCCTTATTAGCCAGGACTTGGCTTCTCCGCACAGTACATCAAATGAACTGTAACATCATCAATTAACAAAAGTTATAAATTGACGGTAATACCTTTATTTTTCTCTCCAAGCATAAGATGGGGGAGGGGAATAACTAGCAAACTTTGGTAGTAGGGGAGGAGTGAGGAGGTGGTGGGTAAGGAGGGATAATGAAAGAAAGGAGGGATGGTTGTAGAGGGCTAGGAGACAGAAATAGTAGAGAATTTTAAAAACATTTATTTTTAGAAGTCATATTTTTTTTAAAAAAATGAAGATATTATGAGGACACTTTTGTTTTAAAATAATGGCTCACTCTCTATTCGTGCAGGTGAGATATACTTGCCGTTAAATAATCTAAACTGACATGTACTATCAGGGTTAAATGGAATTTTCCGTTATCTTTTTCAGCATTTAAACCAAATGGGCCCACTATTTCAAATGTATCATTATTGCATTTGCCAACCGACAGAAATAATTGCCAAGTCTCTACATAACCACCCATTTTTCTTACTAACTATAATCAGACTTGGATCATTTTCATTTGATAGATGGAGTGTGTTCACTTATTGTTAACAAGATTATCATAATTTTTGATTAAGAAAACCTCAACAATAGAAACCAAAAATTAAAATAAAAAACAGGAATTAAGTTAGTAGCTAGGTTCATTTATTAGTTGGTATTGACTCTGGGAATCCATGTGTGGTCATGATCTTGCTTCCATAATATCTTGCCAGTTATTGTTAGTTTTGACTTTTTTCTGCTTTCAAAAACAAAACTAAAAGAAATTTTCTCTCATCCAGTTACTGTTGTGTGACTTTTTGGCTTTCAATTTTGGCTCTACATATTAGAGCAGGGATCGTCACCATGTCTTAATGAATTTATAGACGCACAATGATGGAAATACCAAAATATGCAAATTTCAAGACAAAATTGTGCAGTTAAAAGTGCGTGTAAATAGAGAAACGAATGGTTTTTGGAGATAGACAATGAGGTTTTTGTTATAACTGGACTTAATTTAGAATTGCTTATTTAAAAGTAGGATTGCTCGAAAATCTTTAAAATTGACTTTTTAAGAATCGATTATTTTTCAGTTTTTGTATGTTGTTTTTGGCCCATAAGTAAAAGTAGAAGTTGTGTCAAATATTCTGACATAATTTTTCAAAAAACTAAAAAGTTGTAATTTAATAGCTGTGCCAAACATGCACAATGCCAAATTTGGTAACAAATTTGGCAAAAAACCTCTCCATAGATGAGCGAAATTTATTGCCAAATTTTGACAAGAGACACATCACTCTCTGTGCTTATGATCTCCTGTATGTGCTTTTGATATAACAGTAGCCAATAAATAGTTTCGCCGAAATAGCATTAGACGAGTGAAGCAACATTCTCGAATATGGTAAAACGGTACTATAGCAAGTCAAATTTAACACCACTGTGCTGAGGCCACCAATTTGACCCAAAAAAGTCTCCATAGGCGGCTTTGCTTGCCTTTCTAGAAATTAAGATCATCATTTATTTATTTTCAGGTCAACTTTCATGCTTTTCCAATTCAAAGCCTAACAGCATAAATTTTCATTCACTCATTCAAATAAGCAACACAATGTTTGTGCTTTTGCTTGTTGGGATCAATGAATGATGGTTTTTCCGTTCATTGTCCTCTGTATCTTAACCATTCCTCTCCCTGTGCTCTTCATCAATGCACTAGACACCTTATCTACTAGCCAAACTCTCACAGACAACGGCCAGACGCTTGTTTCCGTCGGTGAAGCCTTCGAATTAGGCTTCTTCAGCCCATGGAACTCCGGAAACCGCTACATCGGGATATGGTTCAAGCAAGTCCCACTCCAAACACCCATTTGGGTGGCCAACAGAAACAACCCAATAACAGACAAATCAGGTGTCCTCAAGATCACCCCCACAGGCAACATACTCATCACAAAAAGCAACCAAACAAATCCCATTTGGTATTCGAATTCGTCTTTGCCATCGGCCACCACTCCGACCGTGCAGCTCTTAGACAATGGCAACCTTGTCGTGAAAAGCGGAAACTCTGGGAATTATTTGTGGCAGAGCTTTGAAGACCCGTGCGATACATTAGTACCCGGCATGAAACTCGGTTGGAATTTGGAAACAAAACAAGAATGGTACTTGACTTCCTGGAAAAGTCTGGG
>BRYF01000008.1:22450000-22452500 GCA_030159135.1 Actinidia polygama
CACTAGCATTCCATTTTTCTGTAGAATTTGTTAAATAAAGCATGATAAGCAAAACAAAACCAGAAGGAACGCTTGATTTTACAAGGCATTTTAAGGGTAGGTTGGGAAAGCGGCTTAATTCCACCGAAGCAAAAAGACCATATTATCTTTCTTGAGTTAATTTTATGTTTTTGAATTCATCTATAAAAATGAATAAAGACCTCATCTTATAAATTCGCTTAGGACCTCCAAGCCCTGAATATGATCCAAACCTTGAAAAGCTTTTCAACCCTTTAAATATGAACCACACAACCATAAATTGGATGCTCTGACGAGTGATGTTTACTACTACAACTACCAACGCAGTTGAGCAGAGCTTAGGTGGACCTCTAATAACGACTGGTGGCAAATCAAATCAACCGCACCACAATCAGAACTTTAGATGAGTACCGTTCATGGTGGGATTGAAAATGTTAATCACATTTACCTTGAAAGAATAATATAAGTTGTGGGTTCATTTTGTTGATCTTTGAAGACACGATGAGAACATTGTGTGCAAAAAATCAGTTTGATCGAAGATTAGTATTCATTTTATTGAATCATATTTGTCCTTAAAGAAATGTGCGATATATTCTGAAACTTATGCTTGGTATCTAGAAAAAAACTATTCGATCGTGTGACTATCGATGCCCGATCAATGTGATGTTTTGTAGGAATGATCATCTTAGCCGTTAAAAATTAGATTAGTTGGAGATCAGTAATCATGTGATCGAATCACATTTTTCTTAAAGAAATGACAGTCGATTATGAAAATTATACTTGGTAGTAAAAAAAATTGCATTGATCATGTGACTATTGATGTTAGATCAATGTGATCTTTTGCTTGAATGACCATGTCAATTGGTACTACAATATTTGAATCATTGATGCAGGTTCAGAGTGAGCTCACAACTTGCTAACTTTACCATAAAAATTAATATGTTGCATCAATAAACAGAATTTTTGGTTGATATAACAACCTAATGGGCCTCATGTTGAAGCCATTGAGTCAATATGATGTGCTATACAGGTCATTTTCCTACATAAACGGATTAGCAATATCAGGTTTTGAAAATTTTGTTCTGGGATGGTGCTATGCCATAATGCCAATGAGGTGTGAAAATAATTAATCTGAAACAGTCTCACACACCCTCACTCGGTCTTACCCATTTCCAAATTTGAATGTTATAGTGGAGGTGATATTTGTAGGCACAAGAAGTACATACTATCAGAAAATTAGCTTAAATGCTCAATTTGCATAATTTCTTCTTCAACGTGGATTGAAATATAAATTAATCCGTAGTTCATGCCCTCGTTTTCTTGCCTTGGACTTTCCTGATTCTTAACTATTCTCAATGGATGGCCTAGTAGACCCGTTTTGCACACTTCTATTGGGTCCTCCCCAAGGCATTTGACCATTGTTGTGAAAATAGGAAACGGTTTGGATACGGAATTGGGAAATGGGATTAAAAAAATGAAAAGCAGGAAAACGATTGAGAATCGAATGAGAAATTCATACGAGTCTCAATCTTGTTGAAATGTTTTTTAATATGTTCATAAAGAAAATATTTTTAGTATTCGCTACAAAGCCTTTAGAAGCAACTTAATAAAGATTCCATAAAACTTTCAAGTAGTTTTTCTATAGTTCTTTTTAATGTTTCCTCAAAGTATCCCGAACATTTATATCAAAATTCCAAATGTACTATGCCGGTATCAGTAACGTGTTTCTTCCACAGAAGTACGTTTTTCCTCTCCAATTGAGTTCCTGATAACTATAACTATATATATACATATGTTGTTGAAAACCTTCCATGAAACTAACAAAAGAGAAAACAAACGAGTGGCAATCCCTAGCTAGACTTGGGTTGGCAATTTAGCATGAATTACCCTCACCTTCCCTTGAACTCCTCCAACTTTTGCCTATATATATATGTGCATACTTTATGAGCATTACCATGAAAAAAGCTCATACAAATCAAATTTCTTTAGCATTATTTGCAATGGGAGTGCGAAAATTGGTCCATTTCCAGGACTTGTTGCCAATTATGGCTCAAAAGCTTGGAGGGGAAGGATTGATCAGAGAGCTGTGTAATGGTTTTAGGCAGTGCCGGTCTTGAGTTTTTCGAGGCCCCCAGTCCTAATCTTAATTTGAGGCCCTTCATATTTTTTTCCGATAAAAATAACACTATTATTGCAACAAAAATCAACATCTTTTGTGAGTTTTAAACAAAATTAGGAACTTGAAATACACATACAAGACTATTACTTTGATGTACCAATATATATATATATATAATTCAGTACACAAAAAATTATAATTCCATATACAATTTTTGGACTTGTGAGCCTCAAAATGGGGCTATTTTCGGGGGGCCCCAGACACAGGCCTACTGGCCCTATGCCCAGGGCCGGCTCTGGTTTTAGGGTGTTGATGGATGGTGAGAAGGGACTTGTCACATTTGAGAGCCTCCAGGGGAGATCT
>BRYF01000008.1:22472500-22477500 GCA_030159135.1 Actinidia polygama
TCATAAAAGAGTATGGAAGTACAGCGCCCGCTGGAGTTAGGCCGTTCAGATATCACCCTTACTACATAACCGACATCTCTACCCATATAACAGTAAATAGTTTACTAGTACATGGCCTGAGATTCAAACTCATACTTTAAACATTGTTACGTACGAATTGCCCATACTCAGAAAACTCGTCCCACTAATTTTTATGTTGATGCTGACTGTTTTTTGAAGAGATTCGAATTGAAAATCTGGAAGATGAAATCTCTCGAACCAACCAAAGGTTTGGAAATACGACCCTAGATAGAAAGAAAAACTAGCCTCTTTCCCTTAATAAGACACCATAGTCTCTTTCCATTGATGTAAAAGGGAATTAGGTTACAGCCCATCTCCTCCTTGGATCTTCTCCTTGGATCATTGTGCTTGAGAATGTTCTCACTTAGCCCCACACGGCCCCTTCAATGCTCTCACCATGCCTCATGAGTCTTGACCTCTTACCAGAAACCAAGAGTTGTTCAAGAAATGTTATTAGTGAGATTTAGTGAAGATTAATTATTGTTATTTTATCAATTTTTATATAACCCTTCCAATGAGACAATCACCTGCACATTTTTATTCATAGACCCCCTCCTTGTCTCTAGCCCCACTTCCATTAGCATAATCCATGTTTTTAGCCACCATAATTGGAGATTAACGCAAGGTCATTATTGTGACTAATGCCCAGTTTGATCTAGCTTTCAGATTTTTTAGCTGCTTTGGTTTTTGATTTTTTTTCTATTTTAGTGAAGTTTTTGTTCACTATTTGATCACAATTTTATAATTTTTCAGTTCCTCTTGACGAGAGTAGTGTGAAAATATACAAATTGTCATTTCATTTGAAAAATATTGCCAAAAATAAAAATATATATATTTTTACTCAATAAATTATCTATTTTTTTTTTGTTTTGAGTGAATTTTTTTAAAATATATTTATCTCGTCAAGAGAGAAATCGGAAAAAATATATAATTTTAACTAAATATTAAAAAAAATCACTGTAAACGAAAAAATTCAAAAAATTAAAGCAATTAAAAAAAGTAGGTCAAAATCGGCTTAAGAGACTTTTTTTTAATTTGATTGGATATTGTGATTAATAGCTTAAATGACCACCCAAACGTGTATTTACATCCGTAAATTCGATATACGAAATACAAATTAGCAACCATGTTCTAATGATTAATTTGTAGAATATACACACGGTTGTGCTCAAAAAGCTAAAACCACTACCAACTACTCCTTTGATTACCATAAAAAAATAGCAATAACACGACTCGTAATTACATGTTTAAATCATTCATCGTGACTAAGGATTAAATTAACAATACGTAGGTCAAGTCAAAAATGATACACTTATGTTTGCAAAGATACTAACGTGTATGCATGTATTAATCTCGATTAATGGAGGTTAAGTTTGTTGTGCCCAGAAACGAATAGAAAGACATTCAAACATTTAGAAACAGACAAATACTTTACGAGATTCAATAATTTGCCTATGTACTTCGGTGACAGCGATTCAATATATAAAAGAAAGTAAATTTATAAGCTTATAATTCTCTCAAGTTATCTGATATTTTCTCTCTTTATACGCTATTGCTCATATATTTTTCACACATTATACACAGCAATAGATAGGGTATACATCGAAATAATTATACATTAAAACCCCATCCAAATGTTGTCTTAGGTATTCATGCAATAATTAGAATCATATTATAAACTCATTCCGTTGTAATTTATTTGTTTATTTTTTTTTGAAATATCATAAATTGTTTGTTTATTTAAAATAATTAACTACCATAGTACTACGAACTTTTGCTTTTGCCTTTCACTTTTGAAGTGATGTGACGTATATATTTTTTCAATCTTAGGTCATTTTAAATTATTAAAAGATGATCTTTAAAATTTAAAAATTTTCCCTAACATGAACATAAAAATGGGATGCAGGGAGTAGTATTCTTTACGTTACTTTGTAATAGATATGCAAATATATACTCCTTTCGTCTTAATTTTTTTTTTCTATTTTTAATATTTTAAACATCTCAAAAAAACCGTTTATATCTTCCAATTTATATTAGTTTTGATGTTTTTTGAAAACATTTTATGCAAGATCTAATTGAGATCTTTTGATTAGTGTAATTTTTTTAAAAAAAATATTTACAAACTTATATTATTTGTTGATTCAATTAAATGACAAGAATGTTAAAAAAAAGAACAAATTAGGACAGACAGAGTTGTATTTTTTAATATCGTTATGCTACCTATAGTCCAATGTACAGTGATTAAAGGGTATAAAATATCAAAAAAAAATTAATTCTTCTATGTATACATTATATAATTCAATCAGGGGCGGAGCCAGAATTTTTGATCAAGTGGGGCTAAAGTATAAAAAAAAATATAAAATAAATTTTATAATTTTTGAAAAGTCGGGAGTGGGGGTGGGTGCTTGACCCTCTTTGGGTCCGCGCCTGAATTCAATACACCTGTACGTATGTTTATACATTTATATTTCAATATATTGTTTTGCAACTTAATACTACATTACATGCAAAATACTTTATGACGTCAATGTGAGGAAACCTTGACGTGTATAAGAAGACAGGAATAAAATAAACAAATAAATAAATAAATAAATAAAGAGAGAGAAAGAGAAGAGAGAGAGAGAGAGAGAGAGAGAGAGAGAGAGAGAGAGAGACGTACTTGAACAGAATGGGCAGAGTATAAATGTACCACGAACCACGTGGCAGTCAGATAGGAGAAAGACGTTGTTACTGTGGAGTAGTACCCACATATGATTAAAAAAATGGGACAATTACATAAAAAGAAAATCATAATTTGACTAAGGAAACAAATTAAATTTTACAGGTATAAATTATATAATTTTGAATTTATAGTTATTTAAAGGGATAATTTTTTTATGCTATTTTAGAATGAGAATGGTGCGAATAGAAATTTAAAAAGAAAAAAATTTATACGATGTAACTTCGGTGCATTTTGGGCAGAACCCGGTTGATTCCGTCAACTTTGGGTGAGTATAAACGAATGGATGACTTACATTGCTATCAAGTTAAAACTACATAGTTTGATTTGTTACAATTAAAATTATTTATAGAGTTTAATTTATTCTTATGGTCAAATTCTGAGATTTTTTTACATAATTCTCCCAAAAATAAGCCCAGTATGAGATATTGGTTTTTTTGATTTTTAAATTTTTTTTGTATCATTTGATCACAATTTTATACCTTTTGAATTCTTCTTCACGACAAGAGTCTAAAAATATAAAAAAAAATCGTCTAATTGAAAAAAGTTTACAAAAGACGATTTTTTTCGTCTAGTGATTTTTTTTTTAAAGTAAATAAAAAAATATAATTTTTTAGACTCCTTTTATCAAGAGAAACTGAAAAAATATAAATTTTTAATAAAAAAACAACTCCTCGTAAACTAAAATACTTAAAAAAACCAACACGAGTGAGTGGACATGGGCTAACCATATGGTTCTGGGGTTCATATTTTATGGCGGCTGTGGTCCATGTGTTTGGCGAGTCAACATAAAACTTAGTGAAAACATGAACCATATAGGCGCCGCTCATAAAATCATAGGTTGGTGACTGGTGAGTTTCACACAATGCCAAAAAACGTGTTCATTTTATCACTTGAATTACACCCAATTAATTAAATTATCTAATGCTAAGAAAAATAAAAATCAAGAAAAAACAAAAGTGGAGCCAAGATTTATATATAGCGGGGCGAATGAATATCTAATATCTAAAACCATCTAATACTAGTCCGTATAAACCTCATTTTAGAAGTGTTCGATAAAAAAAATCTTACATTTGAAATGTCTTGAATCAAAAAAGATGTGTAGCTATCTTAGGCTCCATTTGGTAATGCTTAAAATCTAAGCTTTTTTAAGCTTGCTTATAAAAATGTCAAGATTTTTTGACTTTTTTATTTTTATGTCTTTACTTTAGCTAAAATTAAGTAAAAAAGCAAAAATAAAAAAGTAAAAAAAACAACTCTGATTGATTTTTTGCTTATTTTGAGCAAAAAAAATTAAAAAAACTGGGAAAAAAATTAATGTCAAACGGAGCCTTAGAGTCATAATGTTTAAACAGATTGTTTGAGATAGTCAAATCGTGTACCTATCATTGTCAGCAGATCTAACTATTGTGACTATTAGAAGAATTCATTGGCCTAACTCAACCTTAAAACCCGGCTTACAATGTGAGGGTTGTCCAAGGGCTTATAAGGAAGTACAAACTTTCGTATCCAGGCGATGTGAAATTTTACTCACACATTTCCTCACGCGAAGCGTGGAGATGTGAAGTAAGAGCGTGAGCTGAGTGGTCCAAGAGCTGTGAGACTTCACTCATGGCGAGAACATGAACTGAGCGGTCCAAGAAGTGTGGAACTTTACTCACGGCGAGAACATGAGTTGAGCGGTCTAAGAAAAGAAGGCCTTTCGGAACCTAGCTTTGATACCATGTTAGAAGAACCCATGGGCTTAGCTTCTCATAAATACAATCCTTCTTTCTCTTTCTCTCTATTTATTCTCACCACCATATATATAATTTCTGTCAAATACAAATCTGTTTGGATCTGATGTTTGAACACATCATTGTGTTCATCGGGAAAATATAAGCTCTTAGAAGTCGAGAACACATCCGGAAGCCACCACACGCGCTCCCACGCGCCACCTACATCATCCGCGCGTCAGATCTAGGCTCAGCAAGATCACATGCACTTGCACGCGCTTGCCCTCATGCGTGACGTCAGCTTTAGCGTCTGTGACGTCAGCCCTAATGACGTCATCCTAGTTCACTGTGACGTCAACCTGTGACGTCAGCCCTGCGCCCTGTGACGTCAGAGGCCTCTTGCCATTTCATCTATCCTCTGGTAAATTACAGTCTTTGCCCCTGATATTTCTGATTCCTTCAATTTGGTTCAGACGTTTCTAATTTTGACAGTTAGGCCCATGGGT
>BRYF01000008.1:22502500-22505000 GCA_030159135.1 Actinidia polygama
GTAGAGTGGTGTGGCAAGATGTAGTCCATGGGGATTACCGTGGGCACACAGCTTGTTGCTGTGTGCAGAGAGGGGCTGAGGGAATTGCTCTGTGAGAGAGCAGAGAGGGCTGTATGTGTTTGGGGGAAGTGCTATGGTGCTAGTGAGAGCACAGAGAGCACAGAGAGAGGGCTGTGAGAGCAAGACAGAGAGATGGTGAGAGATGAGAGAGTGCTGAGAGGTGAGTGGAGATGAGCTCCTCCCTATTGTACTCATTGTAGTTCATTATGTGATTAATGGATTATTGGTCCTCTCCGTGGACGTAGGCATTGTTGGCCGAACCACGTAAATCTTGTCTTGTGTGGTATTTGATGTTGGCAGTGTGACTGGTAACTCGTTTTGGGCACAACAAATATCCCTCTAGTTTCTTGCACAAAAGACTATCACGCTGTATATTTCATATATTAAGTGTGAGAATTTCACACTTTCACCTTCAAACTATCAGGACATAGAGACAAGCAGGCAGGCAGAGCGGTAGGGAGGGAAGAAGAAAGTTTCTTCCCAAAAATATATTGCTAAATCGAACAAATATTCATACCAGAAAATGTTTGTTTCGAGTTGGAAGCCAACCTAGAGAAGAGACTATGTCTCGGTTTTGGCATGCTGGTTTCGTCTTGTGATTCGGATATAGGAAAAAATGGCAGCAACTAAGGCAGTGGTAAATCCTCCAAGGATCAAATCTCCGCCGGTAAAAGACTTATCCGAGGAACGATGCCTCGTTACCCGCCTATTCCACGGACCACCACCTATTTCTGACAATGGAGCTGGACTTGGAACTTGCACATCCAATGCACCCACAAAAATGGAGAATTGAACTAATACAATGCAAAGAATAAGAAACCTAGCCATGAGATTGATTGATTCAAGAGGATACAATTGTGGGGTTTGTATTTGTAGGAGAAAGATTTGGAGGGGGGCTTGATGTTGGTAATATTTTAGGTGGGTTTGGTGAGAATCAACCATTTGGACTTAGAATCTTGACACTGATTTCAAACTTCCAAGTGTAATGGGTTGGGTTTTTTGGATCTATTGGGACTAGATTAACAAGGGGAGGTAGTCTTTGGGGAGGTTTAGTTTGGGGAGCAATAGATCTGAGTCTAAGATTGTCATATCATTGATTAGAATACTCTTGACCAAACAAGTTTTCTTAGTTAGCCAGAGCATAGAATTTTCGTACCGATAGGTCCAAAGTTCGAATATCAAGAGATGGACCAATAGTGAAATTTCATTCATTACTTTTCTTGAGGTTACTTTTGTATTTGGGTCGGGTAACTAATTGGTATGTATGGGATGAAGGACTAGATAACTACTTGATATATGTAGAATGAAATATTAGATAACTAACTACCTGATATATGTGCGACGAATGACCATATATACTTGAAAATTAGTCTTGAGGTTATCTCTGGAACTCAGATGAAGTAACTATTTGGTATATGTGCGACGAAAGACACGTGTATTCCAAAATTAGTTGAGGTAAAACCCTTGAGGTTACCTCTGGTCGGACTAGGTAACTGCCTGGTAACCTCAAGGGATTACCTCTAGTTGGGCTAGATAACTACTTGATATGTAAACACAAACGACTGCATGTATCTGAAAATTAGTCGAAACAAAACTGTAGATATCATCTCAATAAAAAAAACAAAAAATAAAATAAAAAAGAAGACTCTTGTCAGAGAACAAAAACAAGTGTCTTCCTCTCAACATGTCAGTTATTTTTTTTTTTATTAATTTTCTGAATCTTATTTTCTGGGTGAATATTTTATCTTTGATGCTTTGTATTTGTTGAGCTTATGACAGACTTGATCCATTACGTGATTGTCACTGATTGACAAATACGTGGATCATGATTGAATCTCAAATAGCATTTTAAGTAATTTTGAGTGGATCATAACTCAAAAAAAAAGTCTTCCTAAATTCAGAATTCAAGCATTCCCATACATACCCTTATCATTATAGTTATTATACAATAATGTCATAAAGGGTTATAATTCTCATAAAATAAAAGGATGATATATATTTTCATTATATTTTTCATTATCATGACAAAGTAGTATTGCCCTGACAGTTTTTGAAGGGTGATGATTTTTCACTCTTTTTATTATTGGGTAAAATTTCTTGAATATTTTTTTATGTAGTTAAAATCTTTGTGCAAAAGTAATTTAAAAAACATATATATAAGTTTATTTGAATAATCTTACTCAACTCCGCATGCGATATGTTCGTAACATAATTGGTCTTATATCCGGATAAATGAGGAGAGTTGTGCATTCGGTATACGCCAGTCAACACAATTTTTTTTTATCAAATCTCTTATAAAATGAATACTTTTATGAATTTGCAACATGTTAGCTTGTCCCTTTAAGCTACACATTACGCTTGCCTTTGAGATTAGATTGAATCTAAGTGAACATTTGATAGAGTTTAATGACGTAAAAAGATTTACGTAGCTTATCTCAAT
>BRYF01000008.1:22530000-22537500 GCA_030159135.1 Actinidia polygama
TATAGCCTGCTAAGGTGCTTGTTGTAGATGAATTTATGTTACAATTTATTATTCAAAAGCGTTAAAAAGTATCAACGTGGAACTTTCAAAAATCTAGCATTTTTTCAACTTTTTCAAATTGTTTTTGACCAGAAGTAGAAGTTATGACAAACACTGTGTTTCAGATACAACTTTCAAGACAGAAAAAAAAAAAAAGTTGTTGCTACAACAACCAACAATTACTTGTCTCTCGAAGGGTAATGTTATGCTAGTTGAGGATTTGTGGGTTACAAGGAGAAAACTAATTTTCTTCTTTTCTTTTGTTCCAGGCATGAAGCTCCCTACGAGACAGGCATTCCCACATTCTATACAGTAGGATTCTTATTCTTAAGAGTCCATCTATTTCATGTTTTGAGTAAATTTATCAATTCAACTGCGTACACCAATCTTAACAATTTGTTTTGTTTCTAAATTTGAGACGGGAAAAATGCAGGACCACAATTTCCCTTGACAGGTACCGCGGAAAATAATGAAGCAAACAGTTTTCCGTATCAATTTCCTTTTCACCTATCAATGCCCAGCACGACACAAAGTCGGCTTTCCTACGCGTCCACCAAAATCATATTAAAACCAGTTCGTGCAGATAACTAGATATGTTGGTAAATAATATCAAATTGGGTAATTTCATAACACCATTGGATTTCCACATCATCAACATAATGCACTTTT
The DNA here is from genome assembly GCA_030159135.1 of Actinidia polygama. Lineage (NCBI taxonomy): Eukaryota > Viridiplantae > Streptophyta > Magnoliopsida > Ericales > Actinidiaceae > Actinidia > Actinidia polygama. The sequence continues at coordinate 22,530,709 of BRYF01000008.1, forward strand.
TTTTTTCTTTTCTGAATTCAACTCCAGCAAACACCACATTCAGCCTCAGATTGCGAACCATGAGTACTGCAATAGCACGATAAGGCGACAGAAAAAATACCACCCCAAAGCTCATAATTTAGATATTACAATGGCCTCAGTTTACAAATTCAATACCAATTTAATTTTCCTTCTTCTCGGAAATGAGTAATTTCTAATGACAATTACTGGGTGCTAAAGAAGATAAAATTTTCATCTTTTATTCTTCATTTCTTGAGTAAAGAAGGGGGCAGCCATCAGATATGACCACAATCTCAACTGACGGTTCTTCTAACCAGTGAGCATCAAACCCAACTTCGAAAGATCAGTAACCATTAATCTGATGCCTCGGGGTTGGATCCATCAGCCGAGAGAAAGGCAGCTGTGGGCGGCCAGGAACACTTCTCTGGGCATGAATGCGATCAGCTGTTTTCGGATCTGATAGTGAGCTCGAGAAAGCCTGGGCAAGCTCAACCGCTGAAGCCGCTTTGCCAAAGCGCTGTCGGGAAGCATCAGGAGAGGCAGGCTTCAGCTGCTCAGCTGGCCTCCGCCAGGTATCCGGCGAAGGCGGCCTCTCCTGTGGTTGATGCTGGTGCTTCTCAGTTTCCCTGCTATTCCTCCGATTCTCACTTCGCCAATTCCTCCTCTGCATATCAGTCTTCTCCGCATCCGCCCGGTGATCCGGCCGATCATTGTTCTTTCTAATCCTATTATCAAGGGGAATAATATCTCCTTTTTCGTTGTACCAGGCAGGAGTTGCATGTGTAGGCACTGTTTCGGTTTTGGGAACATCTTGTTTGACCCTTCACAGAACAGTTAAAAAAGCATAGTTATAGATACAATGGACGTTATACAGTATTAACCCATCAATCTCTATCACAGAAAATTTAAAAGGTAAATACACTGGCCACCCCTGAGGTTTGGATAAAATATATCAAATCCACAGTTTAAATGAATTCATGGAAATCCCCAAAGACCATCTAATTAAGGGTAAAACTACTTCAGCCAACTCTGTATCCGTCAGTTGACCTGCTATGGAGGGGACCCTGGAGGTGTGGTGAGATTTAAGAGGGAATCTTGACCTAAGAAGTGTGTGTGTGTGTGTGTGTGTGTGTGTGTGTGTGTGTGTGTGTGTGTGAGAGAGAGAGAGAGAGAGAGAGAGAGAGAGAGAGAGAGGTTTCTATGTATGGAATATGGGAAGAAAGATGAGATACTTGAAGACAACAAAAACAGAAAATTGACCGAAGAGAGAGCCAGACAGAGCCCAAGGCCTTGTCTTCCAAGTATGGAAGCCAAGAAGATGATCTCTAGTTCTTTTGTGGGAAGATCCCTATTTATTCTCTCACATAGGCAATCATGACATCACAGGAAATCAGAATCATGCCCATGCATTCCCACAAGAGGACAAAATTAGCTAGAAAAGCCAGGTGAGTTGTAATAACAAAAATCCCCAAAATACGAGCCTCTATCTTCTGGTAGGCTGGACTAAGCAATAAACATACTGCGGTGCCTTGTTAGGCTAAACTTCCTTCTTTAGCCTCCAGCCCACATGCTCCCTGTTCCTGCAGTAGAGACTCCTGAGTAATAATCCCTGGATCCTGCCTCTTGGATTTCAGTTTGACCCAAAAGAGTGCTCCGCAAAGCCACTTAACAATTATCAACACCTACAGGAGGTAAGCCAAACTTTGGGCTAACTGTATCTCTTTCATTACTGAGGGGCGGTTGATGTAATTTACCAAATAAAAATTGAAATTCAAGAAGACTACCTATGGAGAGGTTGAACCATATCATGATTGTTGACAGCAACATCATCAATGCCCCGTTCCTTCAGAACCTGAGAGCAGGATCAGCACTTCCATCAAGTTTTGATCAAAACTCCATCTAACTATTACAGAGAGTAAGGGGGAGGGGAGGGCATGTTATGGATTTGGTACATAATGAATGGTAGAAACTAGCACAATCTGCAAACTGCCATATCACTCTGGGAAACAATTTCCAAAAACATATATTGAGGCGTGAACAACAAATGGCATAGGCCCCAATATTTAAAACATACCAGTTTTATGAAATGTGAAAATTTCCAGAGTCAACGTCATATCAGAATAACAGGGCTATAACTGTTTTTTTTTTTTGAGAACTACATAACAGGGCAACAACACTTACCAATTCTCGTGGGCGAGCACCACCAAACAAGGTATTCCTGCATTAGTCATGGATATCACAAACACTTGGTTAAGGGGGATAAAAAACTGCAAGGAATGCAAACGTCACAAAAGAAACAAAATACCAGAGGAGATGAAGAATAGAATAAAGAAAATCAGAAAAAGGAAGAAGAAATTGAGGAATAATGCCAATCCCAATCCCAATCTCAATCCCAATCCCAATCCCAATCCCAATATCAATTAAAAAACTCAAATGATTCTAATAAACCCTATTGTATCTGACCTCTTTACAGGCAAACCGAATGTAAAAGATAAATCCAATAAGGAAATTGTAACAATCATGAAAAAGAATTTTACTCTACTGCAATTTCATAAATAAATAAAAATTTCTAAATAAAATTAATCCATAACTTCATCAAATTCCTTCTTTGTACTCACACAAATTGAAACAACCTAAAACAAAGAAAGACCATTAAAAAAAGCCATACCATACCTTGTGCCAAAACCGAAGTTCTACCAAGACAATGATGGCAAAAGATATAACTCACCGGAGGAAAGGAAAAAATTGAAACTCAACTCTATAATATCGGCAATTGAATAGGAAGCTGAACTAAGCACAAACTAATCGATCATTTTTTTTAGACTATTTGGACTGATTAAATCAGAAAACTGATTTCTTTAGGCTAAATTGAACATAGAAACTGATTAAACTAGCCCAAATAATCAAAATCAAACAAACAATAATGGCAATTTCAACCAATTCACAGTTTACATACTTAAGCCGGATCAGCAGGATGATCCAAGAATCAATTTCAAAGAGCAGTTTCACATAGAGTAGAATAAAGCACTACAGAACATGTAGTGCCTTTTAGAGAAAGATATCAACGAATTTCATAAACTAGCATCTAAAACTTGTCGAGACGATAGTGAAACTTGGACATGAAAATTTGAAGCTAAAAATAGCAACTTCAGTCATTGTTGCCAACGGGTGTGGCACAATTGATGAAATGTTCTAGTGCACATAGGGAAAAAACAAAACAAAATTCTCACTCTGGAGATGTGTGAAAAATTATAAGAACATAACTGATCACAAATCTCATAAAATGGACACAAAGCAACAATAAGATCCAACAAAAAGAAAACAAGGAACCAACACACTATCAAAATCTTATAATTGACTCTATACAACTAAAAGCTCTTAGCTTGAGAAGCATCTCTGATGACCCCCAAAAGGAGAGTAGCACAGCACTGCACTGCCCAGATCTGAATTAGGACAGGTGTTTGTCTTATTTATTTCTATTGTATCCCACAATCCCCTGCAGGGGACGCTACATAAGGAGTTGTGATAGTACACATATACAGAAGCTAAAAAACCACTCTAAAGGCAAAGAGATGAAAATTTGAAGCAGTTTCAAATAAATAATAGTTGAAAACTGAAGAACCTCCTTGGATTCCATGACTTGCATGGCTCACACACGTGCTTTCTTCCTCTGAACTTACTATTGGTCATCAGGCAATGACAAAGATTTTCTAACTTCAGTAAAACTTAGCAGTTTCCTGTTAGTTTGTCTTGCAGCATTATATGCCAGACAAACATAATTATGCATACAAAAACAGAGACATTGCAGAAAATTTTAAAAAATAAATGAAAATTCATTAAAAGATATAGTTAAATGAAGTATAGTTTGTTAATAGCAACAAGAAGAGTTTCCAACCTTTCCGTCTCTGTGTTTCCTTTCAATTGTTCAAGAGACTGAGACCGCGGCTTTAAATTCAATTTTGGGCGTTCATCTGCCCGATTTCCACTGTCAACTCCAGCTAATCCAGACTTCGTGGGATTTGTTTTTCCATAGGATTCAGTAGTGTTTTCCAGATGATCAGAATTGCGTTGGTACCCCTATATTCAAGAGAAGATGGGAGTTAAAATTGAATGGTCATTGGACCAAGAATTTCCTAAAAGGTATCATATGATAAACATATTGATACGGCATACCTGTTTATAGTCACCATGTGGTTCCAAACTCTCCAATGGCTTGGATCTCGGGATTAGCTTTAATTTAGGACATTCTTCCTGTTCTGAAGGCACTGGTGATAGCAACTCCGATCCACCAAATTTGGAATCATTACGAGCTGGTTGAACCCCATTAACATAGCTTGAAGTCTTACTCTCTGTTGTTTCTGGGAACATTGGAGACCTGCCATGCTCAAAGGTTAGCAACTCCCTGCCACCACCCCAAATCCCATGATCAACAGTCAAAGTCTTGTCAGCATGTTGTACCAGCATTGCATCATGATATTCCAAGCCAGCTACCACATCCATTATATGATAGCCGCTCTTACTGTAAACATTATCACCCTTGGAGCGGAATTCGCTCTCAATTGAAGTATCTCTAATAACCTCAATATCTGGAAGATGATGGATTGGTTGTTTAGATTGCCATCTCCTTGAAGAGACCTTTTCAAGCACACTTGCATGAGCTAACTTAGAGGCAGCATTCGGACCAGACCACGCGGCAGGCAAAGGCTCAGTGACGCTTACTGTCTCGTTCTTTATTCCCCACGCAGTTGGGTACGTCCCATTAGTAGCCTGTCCACTATTACCACCAAAGTTCGGAGAATTCATAACCGCATTAGCTGCTTCAGCAAATTGCACAGAGTAAGAACTGTTCCCGCTGAAGTTTTGAGGATTACCTCCTACATGAGGGGATTCAGTTACCCTCCCTGTATATGAACTCACCCTACTACTAGACAACTGAGACCCTTGAGATGAAACCCATTGACTAGGTAATCTCCCAGTGGACGAATAATCATGCTTCAGCTGTGTACGCATCGGCAATGCCCTAATGCTATCATCACTGACCGTCCTCCGTGGACCCGACAAACCATCTAGAGGCGTACGCTCATCCTCATCAAAATTCCGGCCAATGTGCGCGTTGGGACTCAAAAATGGGGTCTTATCATCAAAGTTTCTCACTGCTCCAGCTGACCCGGGTCGGTTCCGATGATCAGATCTTCCAATAGGGTTTCCCCAGGAACTCTGGCGGTCAAAAACCGGACGACCCAAAGGTTTTACAGTTCTGCCACAAAAGACACACTTTGAATAGGGCCCTATTATATGATCTACTAATTTGGACTATATGAAATCAAAAGATTCCAATTCATATCAAGCAATTTAAGGTTCAATTGCACCATAAATACAAGAGGTTTTAAGTATAGGTAGCTAGTGAAACTAGAATGGGAGATGGATTAGAGGTATAAGAGATATATTTATTTATTTTGGTAAGTAAGAGATGTATTTAACTGTCAAATTACTCCCATTAAATAGTCATTTCAAATCGTAAATCTCCCAAACTCAATATCGAAATCATAGCTAACCTATCAAATCAAAGAATTTAGCATTCTTGTTGGATAATTAGTATCAAATCTCTTAATTTTGAAATCCGTATATATCCAAATGGAGCCTTGTAGATATGCATGTCCATAAGTGTGCAGTGAGCTCAGATCCAAGGCAATACGCAACTAAAATCAGAAAGCAAAAACAAAAAGTGGAATTGAGATTGCAAGCAGAAACTTAACTTGTTTGGGGAAATCAATTGAAAATTCCAAATTGGGTATTAGATAAAATACATGGGCAAACTGAAAAGACAAGAGATTTCGATAGAACTAAGAGGGTAAAAGAGGAACTTACACGCCGGGAGCAGAAGGGAGACGAAGATCGGAAGGAATTGAACCGCCATGGAAGTCCTTCAGCGTCATGGTCATCGAGCCTCCCGGAACTTTCTTCTTCGACATTCTCTCCTCTGTGTGTGTGTGCGTGTCTGCTCCCCTCTCGCCCTCTGAGCCTCTCTCTCTCTCTCTCTCTCTCTCTCTCTCTCTCTATATATATATATATATATATATATAGGTTCAATCTCTCTAATCCCCCCCTCTCTCTCTCTAGAAATCTAGAGCAAGGAGACTCGGAGAATAGAGAATGAACGATTGAACAGGGAGGTACCAGGTAAGGGTCTGCGTTCTGCTCAGGGAGTCGGGGGTTCTATTATTTCAGTATAAAAAATGATAGCTACACTCTAAAATATGTGGGGCCAGACACATTCTCTCACAAATATAGTAGGCAGTGGGGTTTGGGCGGACAGTTTGGCCCCAATTGTATATGTATTTGTGTGAGAAAGTGTGTCTTGTATATCATTATTGTTTCAGTATATTTTACCGAAAATAATATATTAAATTATTAAAAAAAATTACGTAAGAAAAATCAAAATTTAATCACATAAACAAATAAAACTCTATAATTTTAATTATAACATATATAGTTTTGATTTGGTAATAATTTAAATTATTTGTTAGCCTTCGACTACTTAAAATTAATGAAACTAATATGCTATTATTCAAAATGCACTGAAATAATGTTGTATATATATTTTTTTCTTTTTAAAGTCATAATTGAACCATTCTCATTTCAATAAATGAAAAACCCAAACTCTCCAATTTGTTAATTTGATTAAAGTTTTTAAAGATAATAATACTATATAAAGTCATTTTCGTACACTTTGGTTAGAAACCAGTTGGTTCCGCTAACTCTAAGAAGACGAAGATTAATAGATGATTTTAA
>BRYF01000008.1:22625000-22627500 GCA_030159135.1 Actinidia polygama
CCTTTAAAGAGAATATGAAGCTCAATGAGTTCTCTAAATATCTCTCAAGTATATTGAGAGCTTGGATGATTGATGTGAATGGCTCTCATCGTCAATTAGAATTATCTTTCTTGTGTATTTATAGTCTCCTTAACCTCCTTAGGTTAGGATTCCTAAAACAACTTGGAAATCAAGCTAGGACTATTTTAGGAATCATCATAGAATAAGATTTTTTTTTGGCAAATCCAAATAATATAAAAAATCTTAATCTTAGTCCATCAATGATTTCCTATTGCTAAAATCATTCTTTTTACATAATTTCTTCATTGATCAATTCTATCCAAATCCAATATGGAAATCCAATTATGAAACTTCCATAAATGAACTCTTCAATGCAATCTCTCAAGTACATGCACATGAGGTTATGTGAGCTAATCTAAGTCTACCCTGACCTGTTCGGCCTGCTTAACATCCTCCTCCAACCTAGCACGCATCTTCACTCGGGACATGAGATTTCGGAGGTTGATTAGAGGGTTAAGCGTCAAGTCATACCAAATTTTCTCGCCTGGAGTCAGCCTAAGCTTGTAGCTAACTACCGCAAGCTTCTCAGACCCCATCGATCTCATTGTAAAACTCCCAATGCCTCCTGCTGTAATTGCGGAGCCTCTCGTTCTTTCCTTTTCGAAGTGTCAAGAGGAAACTCATGCCCTTTAATACTTTGGTGTTGTGACAAATCGAGCCACGAAAGACTCGGACAGCTGGAGAAAACTCCTAATTGATCCTAGAGGGAGTTTCTCGAAAGGGAAACACCTTGCACATGCGTTAAGGTGGTTCCAAAGCGACATCATCTATCGAAAATGATTGATGTGTGACATTGGATTTGATTTACCATCGTACGTTGCAAATTTGGGGGGGGGGTTAAACTTTTCTGGAGGTTCCATTCTCTCAATCTCGGGCGTGAATGGAGTTTGGTATCTCGACATGAGTTGTTCCATCTGAGTAGACCTTGGGGTCCTAGCCTCCGACCTCGCTGGGAGGATTGATATAGGAATGGTCACTGCTTTCGCGACTAGTTTTTTCCTGCAGGTCACCTTCTTCCTGACTTCCCTTGGCGTTCAGAGCATAACGAAGGTCCACGTCGAAATCAGCTCGCTTGGTGGAATGTTATGCTTGCCTAAAGCTATAGTTTGACTATCGGCCTGACTTTCTACCTTGTCGTAATACAACAGAGCTTGGGTGCCTTTCGAGCCACCTTGAGGCGCAGCCTCTCGCCTAACCACCCTCACGTCGGATGATACTTCACCCACCCACTGGACATGCATTTTCAGGTTATTGGACATTGAGGCTAGCCTCATTTCTTCCATTTCGGCTTGCATGTGCCTTATAGCCGCATCATTGTAATCTTCACAGCCGACGGGGTGAGATTGACATGGCCTTTGCCCAGAGGGGACCACGACCGCCCTTTGAGCATCAGCCAATAGTTTTGTTCCCCTCTCACCCGATGTTTTCGGCATGAGATGCTACTCCTCTTGGGATTTTCAACTGCCTCTGCTGTCATTATAGGTCCTAGACGCCATCGAAACCAACTTTGTTGTGTTTACAGTCAATTTTCAACTGACAACACCAATTATGGGGTTGTGGGGATGAAAAAAAATCGAACACGGATGATGGTGATGGCTAAAAAGCGATTCCCGGTGGTTGGACGTTATTCGGCCAAGCCTACAAGACATTGACAGTAAGAAGGACCGCCATGAGCCGTTTTGGGGAAGGTTCTTGGACGATCAAGTTAGTGACCAGAAAAGAAGAGAGAGAAGAGAATGATTCTTAGCTCTGATCTTAGAGAGAGAACGTTGGAAAAGAGAGAGAGTCATTATTGCTTACTTTGTGAGAACGAGTCTGTTATTACAACAGTGCAACTCGTCGATTATGAAAATGGGTGTTTGAAGATGGCGCGTGTTCATTTGGTTATAATCTGACTTGCTTAGTCACATAGCTCAATGACACGTGTGATCCAGGGACCCATCGGGTGATGTGGTCAATGCCATGTATGACGATGTTGTCATTATTGGTGACGTCTTATGGTACCTCCAAATGTTGTCATTATTGGTGACGTCTTATGGTTCCTCCAAATGTTGTCACTGTTGGTGAAATGAACTTTCTGAGAAATTAACCTAATCAGTTTCCACAAATTGAAAACCCTGTTGGTGGACCTTGTGTAAAAGAATGATATCTTAATTAGGCATATCTTTTCTTTGTTACTCGTCATAACTCTCCTAACTTTTCCAAAAAAAATTGGAACAAATGAGCAAATTCCCTCTCATATCAAGAAGATTGAAGACAAACCTATGCTTTTCTTCTTGTCCCTCTTCATGCTCTCTGCCTATGTTTCTTCAGATCCTAACTACAGATTTTGTCAGCCAACTCCCAATAATCACATCCCCAACAGCCTATTTGGGCAGAACCTCAGGCAGCTTCTTGGACAGAACCTCTATACTGTGCTTACACATAACTTTATCACAAT
>BRYF01000008.1:22637500-22640000 GCA_030159135.1 Actinidia polygama
TAACGTATTATTTCAAACCTCAAACCTCCATTTTCTTATGAATGGAATGGATTATTGAAAGAGAAAACGTACATAAAAAACAAATACCCCAAAAAATTCATATCTAGCTTAGATGAATTGAAAATGTAGGTCTCCGAATAAGGATTTGAATGTAGACGGTAGTGTACATACTTAAGAAATGTTTGGTAACGTCGATACTTTTTTATTTTATGTGTTTGTTTAATATTTATTTAGTTTTTTTTTTTTATAAAACTGAAACTAAAAATATATTTGTGTTTACTTTTTTTTAAACTATTTAAAAATAAAAATATTGTAACGGTGGTGGCGGCAGCGGCGGCAATTTTGTAAACAAAATAAAAACTCATTTTTGTTGTTTTCAGTATTCTCAGAAATAATGAAAGTAATTTTGTCTTATTTATAATTATAAAAAGCAACACAAATAAAATTTTCTTTACATTTATAACAAAAAATAAAACAAAAACAGAAATACAAAAATTAAAGAGTTATCAAACATCACCTTAACATTTAAGTGTACTTTTCTTTGCACGTTTTTTTGTGAACTTAGTTTTTTCCTTAATTGTAATCTGACTCTAACAGTTTGTAACAAATGCCACACCAAATTATAACAAAAAGAACCATAACCACAATGATGCATAACAAGTTACGATATATATGGTCAGACCATTTTTAATGTACGTATTTCGTAACATACACTACAACTTGTCGTAGCTTGCGATATGATGACACATTCCAAAAATATACTACTATACATTGTGTACAGACTTATTAGAATGTTGTGGAAATGTTCAACATTATTTTTGGTATCGTGTGTGTAGGATGGATCGCTCCGTCTAATCTCCAAGCTAAATATAGTCTCCTCTCTCCCAAATCCTAGAGAAGATTCAACTACCACGAATAGTTTGTCCTATTAGATATACTCTAATTCCTTTTGTTCAACAAGCATGCTTTTTATCTTTTGCCCTTTCTGACGGATAAGAGAGAAAGAGAGAAAATGTTTGTGCCTTCAAAATTAGGGCAACAAAAGGGTCCATATACCACCTTCAAACGCAGCCTTTATGGACCACCATGGCACAAAGTCATTTCTTACTTCCACTAAAAGCAAACTCCATTTCCAATAGGTACATGCATATACATGTATCTAGGAATAGATTACGTCTGTTCTTACCCTTTTAAATAAGCTTGCCACAGTGTTAATTTGTTATTATTTGAAGTGGGGAAACAATTTTTAATTACTCAAATTTTGTGTAAATAAACTCATTTTTCATGTTGGTTAGCAATTTAGTTTTTTTAGTTTTTTTTTTTTGATAACTTGGTATTTGGCCCAATTAAGGACGACTAATCGAGGGAACCAACCTCATGGTTTATTAGTGGAAACCCATTAAAAATGGATAAAACTCTATATGAACTGACACAACTCAAAAATTAATAGTACTTGAGAATTTTTAAACCTTAAACCTCAAACGCTGGGAGTATACCTCAAAATCCGATGCTTAGACCACGAGGCCAATGCATGGGATTATTTGTTCAGCTTATTTGACCCAAAGTGAAGTTATTTTAATCTTTAATTTTAGACATTTTGACTATATGCAGAGAGAAGATTAAGGGAAAATTATATATATAAAACTAGGTTTGCTCATAGGAATAAATCAAACATATAGTTTTAATTATAACAAATCGAATCATGTAGTTTAATTCGGTAAATCATCTGTTAGTCTTCAATTACCCAGGCTAGCGGAACCAAGTGATTCTCACACAAAACGCACGAAAATGACTTTGTATTTGGATACCCCCTTTTAAAGCCATAATTGAACCAATTAATAACACAAATTAAAAAGTTTAAGTGTTGTAGTTGTTTTAAAGATACCAAATTTGTATTGTGATTTTATGCCATTAGGGCTTTTAAAAGGAGAAATCCTAATACGACGTGATTTTAGTACATTTTGAACAAGAACTAGTTGGTTTTGTTAATTCTAGATGAACGGAAACAAATGAATAATTTAAATTGTTATTAAACTAAAACTATAGAATTTAATTTATTCCTATAGTTAAACTCTGAGGTTTTTAATGTAATTTTTCCAAAGATTAATTACTGGCATTCTAGACGTTTATACAACGAAAGTGAAATTTGTCAACTTATTAGCAAACAACCAAATATATCAACCACTTATTTTAAATCTTTAAGGAGAATAATCTGAAAAACCATAATCTTAAAACCTAACTTATAAGTTACGGGTTCAATAATTTTTTGATGAACCCAATTTAGTCTCTCTTAAATTTAATTGGATTGGACCGAGATACTGTGCTTACACAAAAAAAAAATACCTATGATGAGAAAAGTATATATATATATATATATATATATATATATATATATATATATATATATATATATGGTTATCTCTAAGTTAATTTCTCTCACATCACGAGGGTGGGGTTTTGGTGGAAGAGGTAATGATACCAACATATATTATGTTCCTAC
>BRYF01000008.1:22692500-22697500 GCA_030159135.1 Actinidia polygama
TACTTGACCAGTCCGGATAATCAAACAAGCCTTTACTGTATTGTCAAGAAACGATGTTAAAAATTAAAAATCCATGGTGGAGAAGATATCATTTCCATCTGTGAGTCTCTGTCAAATACCATCTTTTTCTCATGGTGATCAAGTGCCAAACACAAAATTCTTCCTCTCATGGATCTAGTCGTACGGAGGGGCAAAGGATAATAGAAAATTTGCACATGACCCGGCAGTGATCTGATCCGATCAGATGACAATCAATATTCGTTTAATTTAACTTTTTAAGATTATTTTATTTACTAAACTTTACAAAATAAACGATTCGAATCATATTATTATTAGACACTCAATGATCCCGTATTGTACAAGCAGCACCGTGTCATGCCTTACTGGCACAGCAGAAACTAGGACTTCCAGTTTTTGGTACAAATGCATTCTTTTATTGTCTTTATTCTGCAAAATTATAAAATTACCTCTACATTATACTTGTATAAAGAATATCAAATAGAATAATAGTTTTATAATTTCACGTAATAAAAACCGCAAACGAAGGCTTAATTTGGTTTAGTTTTTTTTTGTATGGTTATTTTATTCGATAAGCTCTACAAATCAAATGATTCGGATCATATCATTGGATACTCAATGAGCCGGCATTGTACAAGTAGCACCGTGTTGTGCCTTATTGGCACAACACAAACCCGAACTCCCAATTTTTGGTACAAATACATTATTTTATTGTCTTTATTATGTAAAATTATAAAATTACCTCTACATTATACTTGTATAAAGAATTATCAAATAGAAAAATAGTTTTATAATTTCACATAATAAAAAAGCAAATGAAGATCTAGTTTGGCTTAATTTTTAAAAAAAAAAATAACTTAGCTATTAAAGTTTTTGAATTTTTTTGTCTTTAGTAACTTTTTTTCACAATTTTATTAAAATTTTATACTTTTTTGTTTCCTATTAATAAGAGGAACCTGAAAAATGTAACTTTTTTAAATTTAAAAAAAAAATTCACTAAAGACAAAAATTATTGCTAATTTGTTGAGTAAAAATATTTTTTTAGTAGCTTTTTTTCTCTCAAATTAGAATAAAATCTTTAGTTTTCTGACTCTTCTCTTCAAATAGAACCAAAATAGTATAAAAACTTGGTCAAACTGCTAAAAAAGTTCACTAAAGACAAAAAATCTAAAATTTAGTACAGCTAACAATTCAAATGAAAAAATTAGGTCAAACTGGGTTGAATTTTTTGCATAGGCATGTATGAAAATTATTTCCTAATGTGTGTGTGTGTGTATATATATATATATATATATATATATATGTATTTATTGATACCAATAATGTGGAAGATTTAATAAACGCAAAACTTTTATTTATTTAATAAAAACTATATGTTCACAAAGAGAGAGTTAGAGAGATAAAAGAGAAAGAAAAGTAAGGGAAGTGTTGAAAGGTAAGTGATACCACAACAAGGGGGTATTCTTTCTTTTTATAGAGAAATTCCTAACAGTCTTCCAGATAATAATGTAAACTTTAAGAATAAAACAAGATACAAACTGTTTTGCTTTTTGAAAGAAAAAAGTAAAAAGTAAAAGAAAGAATCCAATAATAGATTCAAATACATCAGAGCTGTCATAAGCTTTAATAATGGTCTAGACTGATGTCATGGATAACCTCTTCCTTGCCTTTTAGATAAATCCTCATTTAATGAGGTCCAAAAATCTGTCATTTGTTCTTCTTTAACATCAAGGTATTCCGAATTGATTTCATCTTGATCTTGCCCTTATCCTACTATAACAAAATTATTGTCTGCACTCTCTTTTGCAGAGTTCATTAAAGAATTGTCCTTAGTCTGAAAAGAGGATTGAAATTGGTCCTTGAAGAAATACATAAATTTAACCATTAGATCTGTTTCTGATATACTAGGATACTCAGATTTAATCTGAACTTTCAATATCTCAAAAGATTTAAGACTGATTTACCCAAAAAGGAAGATATTTCCTTTTGAATAGTCTGGTATTTACCAAAATGAGAATCAACAATCTCATGTTATGAAGAATCTCAATATCTTTTTGGAGAAATTATTCCATCATCTGACCCAGAAAACTCTTTCAAGAGAGGGAATATCCACAGAAGTAGTAATTATGAAATTCAATTTTCATATCCATGGTATTCCAAATTCAACGAAGAATAGCACAATATTATGATTATTAGGGAGATATTCTTTCCCTCTAATAAGAGGATGCCAAATTTTTCATATTCTAAAATCTTCCAAAATATTGGTAGGCATAATACTTAATATTGGCCCATTTATTGATACCAATAACGTGGAAGACTTAATAAAAACCAAACTTTTATTTATTTAATAAAAACTATATGATTACAAAAAGAGAGTTAGAAAGATACAAAGAGAGAGAAAAGTAAGAGAAGTGCTGAAAGATAAGTGATACCACAACAAGGGGTTATCCTTTCCTTTTAAAAGAGAAATTCCTAACAGCCTACCAGACAATAATATAAACTTTAGGAATAAAACACTACCAGACAATAATATAAACTTTAGGAATAAAACAAGATATAAATTGTTTTTGCTTTTTAAAAGAAAAAAGTAAAAAGTAAAAGAAGGAATCCAATAATGGATTCAAATACATCAGAGTTGACATGCGATGTGTGTGCAAAAATATCTAACCAAAAAAAGTTGGATTTTTAATTTCTATTTTAAGATCATTAACTTTTATTTTAAAATCTATAATATTAGTAGGTCTAGAAGATCCTAAAGTTTTCATTCTTTTTAAAACTTCTTGCGAGGAATATCCTTGTTCTAGTGGAATACCATCAGACTCAATTATATTACTACTTTTTTTTCTTTTCAATACAAGTATTAATAATTTTTCTTTTTAAATTATCATCAGAAAGTTGATCTATAAGAATTTTCGGTTATTAACCTTTTCGGTGGCATTTAAAAGATTAGAAGAAGTAAAGCAACCATGCTTACAAGAAAATGATTCTGGTGTTTGTTTTTCTTCTTCTTCACTTGAAGATTCTAGTTTGTTTATTTCATCTGATGATAATTCTGATTCTGAATTATTAGAACTACTGGAATTAATAAGTAGATTTGACAATTTAATTTTTAAATCTTCACTAATTTGAAGATTATTAATTTTTTCTTTCATTTTACACCTGTTGGAATAATGCCCCCTCTCTTCCACATTTATAACAGGTAATTTGTTTTCTATCCTTCTTCTTTTCTCTATAGGAAGATTTTTTGCAATATTTTTCTGTAGAAGGTTTAGCCTTATATTCTTTCCCCTTATATCCTTTTTTAGATTTATAAGGTTTAGAAGAAATATATTTCTTTTCTTTTTTATATTGTTTCTTATTAGGATAGGATATAGGAACCTCAACAGTAAATTAATCACAAAACTCTCCTAGCTCTGTTTTGCTATTTAAGTTTTATTTCTTTATTTGCTTTTGCAATTTTAAATCATTGCAAAGGTTTAATCCTTCTCTTAGAATACAAGATATTAATTGACCATAAGTATAACTATTATAGTCAATTATTTGATTTTCTCCTCTTATCTGAGTTCTTACCTTTTCATCAAAGAGGCTAGGTAAGCTATCTATAAATTTAGCTTTTCAATATTCAGAATTAGCATCGTTTCTTTGCATAATCTTTGCTAAGAAAACGTCCTTATACCATCTAAAGTATGATAAAGATAAACACTTAATATTTTGAAATAGATATCTTTGACTTTCAGCATTATTATTAACCGTTCCTACAAAATGTACTAATATAGCCTGAACTCAGCATTATTATTAACCGTTCCTACAAAATGTACTAATATAGCCTGAACTAATATATAAATTATATCAAGTTGTTGTACAACTTCTCCTAATTCATTGTATTCTTGTTTAACAACATTTAATACCTCATCTCTTTGATAACTATTGAGGTAGTTATCCCACCAATCTTTTAAGGCTTCTGTTATTCCTGTAATAATAATTAAGGCTATAGATATTTCATCATTTCCATTAGCTTTGCAAATAGTAGAAAACATCATCCTTTGATTCGCTAATCCTATAATTTGATATTCATTCATACCATCAAGATTCCAAAAATAAATACATGAACCAAAGTAATATCTTTGATTTTGATAATTATAAACATCTTCTTCAAATAAAATATCTTGAGGAGTCGGTTTGAGATAATAATGTCTACTAGAACATACCCAAGCAGAATCACCATGGGTTTTTTTATACGCTATTTTATTAATATTATTCATTTCTTTAAACATGTTTTCAATATCTTCTTTTGAATCAGATATCTGATCTGAATTTTTTGCTTTAAGCATATTTAATTGTAACTCTTTTAACTTATTTGTTAAGGATTCTAAAAAATCATTCTCTCTTTTTACAAACTTTTCATATTTAGGTTGCATAAGAATGTCTCTCATAACATCTTTTAATAGATGATGAATAATACCATTTCTATCAAAAAATTATTTAATATTCATTATAAACTAAAATTTATTTCACTAGCAGTAGGAGAAGTCCTCCTATTAACCTGCTCATGATATACCCCATGGAGTATCTGATTAGAAGATATATATAATTCGTTCGACTGATATATTTTCATCTACTTCTTCTCTAGGTTCACTTGCAGTCACTGAAAACCTATTGGGCTCAGTTACTGAAGACCCAACACCTAATGATGTAATAGATACCTTATAAGATGCATACCCTTGTCTAGATGATAAACTTCTAGATATATGAGAACATTTTTCTTAAAATTAAGAAAAACATCCCCTTCTCTTGTTTTCATAATTTGTTCAATACTTCTGTTTATAATAGGAGCTGGCAGAACAACATTTTCAATCTTCCACCTTCCAGGAAAATTAATTTCTTCCTATTCTATCATTATTTTTTTCACTGTGTCATTAGTGAACATATTTGACTCTATTAGAGTTGTGTATCCTGATGGGTTATTTATATTTTTAACATTA
>BRYF01000008.1:22810000-22822500 GCA_030159135.1 Actinidia polygama
TGGTCCCGCCGCCACCAATGGCGCTACCGAGCGCCGACTACCAGCAGAGCCATTTCCAATACCAACAGCCATGGACGATGCCAAAACAACCGCAACAGCAGCAACCATTCCAGTACCAGCCGCAGCCGCCGTTGTATTACCAGCAGCAACCACCGCCTCAGACGGCGGCGCAGCCACAGTACCAGGCGGCGCAGCCCACCAGCGCCGACGAGGTCCGCACGCTCTGGATCGGCGATCTCCAGTACTGGATGGATGAACAGTATATCGTCGGTGTTAAAGAATGGAGACTTTTGAGGATAATGGAGAATAAAGCCATGAAACATGCAACTCATGTTTTGTGGATGATGGAGATAAAGCCATGAAACATGCAACTCATGTTTTGTGGAGATAAAGCCATGGAACATGCAATCCATGTTTTGTGAATAATGGAGACAAAACCCCACCACTCACCTATCTTTATGAATTTTATTTGTGCCCTCCATTTGCTATAAAAAGCCATCAAATGGCAAAGGAAGGATATGTGAAGAAGAATCACCTAGAGAGTAAGAGAAAAATTGCAAGTGTGCAATTTGAGAGCAATTGTAGGGAGAGAAAATAGTGTTGTGTTTGTGAGCCAAAAAATACGGAGTGAGTATTTTTTGAGTGTGGGTGATACACAGTGTGTGTTTGTGTGATACACAATTTGTAAACACAATATTTATTTAGTGAAAGTGGGTGTGAGCCGTGGACGTAGCCAAATTGGTGAACCACGTATATCCTCGTCTTGTGTCAATTTCTCTACATTCATTCTGTCCATTTGAATTGCATTTTATTTATTCTCTTGAGCCACTGAATCTCAAGGTTCTGGAAAAATCATTGGTGGAATTTAGCAGCGTCTAATTTCCCAACAATTGGTATCAGAGCCTTTGGTTGGCGAACCGAAAGCACAGCAGGCATTTACTAAAAATTACTACGCAAAGTAATTTTTTGTAATCATCTTTTTTTGTTCGAGTGGGAGCAATGGCGTCAGAGAAAGAGTCCAAAATTTCTCAGTTTGACGGCACAAATTTTGGATTCTGGAAAATGCAAATAGAAGACAGCTTGTACCAGAAAGATCTTTATTTACCTTTGGGTGACAAACCAATGGAAATGAAAGATTCAGATTGGGAGCTGCTGGACCGGAAAGCTCTCGGAACCATAAGGCTATCACTGTCAAAGTCAGTAGCCTACAACATTAAAAATGAGAAGACAACTGCGTCTCTCATGGCGGCCCTCTCCAGTATGTACGAACAGCCTTCTGCAGCAAATAAAATTCATCTAATAAAGAAGTTATTTACTATGACGATGTCAGAAGGAGCACAATTCAGAGAACATCTCAGCGTGTTCAAAGAAGTGACGGACCAGTTAGAGGCGGTGGACATGTCTTTCACTGATGAGATACGTGCCTGCTTAATTCTCGGACAGTTGCCTGAGAATTGGAAAGGCACAGTTACTGCAATCAGCGGATCTGTAGGAAAGACAAAACTGAAGTTTGATGATGTAGTCAGCACAATTATGACTGAAGAAATTCGAAATCGGTCAAATGGTGCTTCCACCTCGACGTCAGCTTTAAACGTAGAAAGTAGAGGCAGAGATTCAAACAGGAGCGGAGGGCGCAACAGGTTCAAATTCAGAAATGGAAGGTCGCAATCTCGAAATTCCAAAAATTTCAACAATTCAAATCAGAACCAGAAGGTGATCGAATGTTGGAACTGTGGCAAGACCGGGCACTACAAAAATCAGTGTAGATCCCCGAAGAAAGAAAAAGAAGGAAAGACGGAAGCAAACATCGTAGCAGAAGAGACAGACGATGCACTGATATGCTCTTTGGAGAACAAGTCGGAGTCATGGGTGTTAGACTCCGGAGCCTCCTTCCATGCTACCTCCAACAAAGAACTCTTAATGAGTTATTCTCCAGGCAACCTTGGCAAGGTATACCTTGGTGATGATCAGCCTTGTGACGTGGTTGGCAAGGGCGATGTACAGATCAAGCTGAACGGATCTGTGTGGAAGCTAAGGGATGTGAGACACATTCCTGACTTAAGGAAAAATCTGATCTCAGTAGGTCAGTTAGCAACCTAAGGTTATGTCACAACCTTCAATGGCAATTCTTGGAAAGTTTCCAGAGGTGCAATGACAGTTGCTCGTGGCCAGAAGAGTGGTACACTCTATATGACAGCAAACACTTGTGGGTCAATTGCAGTTGCAGACAGCAAGGACGATCCAAACCTATGGCACCAGAGACTTGGTCACATGAGTGACAAGGGGCTCAAGATCATGCACTCTAAGGGGAAACTACCAGACCTACAGTCAGTTGACACTGACTTATGTGAAAGCTGTATCTTTGGGAAGCAGAAGAGAGTTAGCTTCATAAAGAGTGGCAGACCGCCTAAGCAAGAAAAGCTTGAGCTAGTTCACACGGATGTTTGGGGCCCAGCTACTGTCTCATCCATTGGTGGGAAGTCATACTTTGTGACTTTCATTGATGACCATTCCAGCAAGGTGTGGGTTTATTTCTTGAGATACAAATCAGAAGTGTTCGAAGTATTCAAGAAGTGGAAAGTCATGGTGGAAAATGAGACAGGCCTAAAAATCAAGAAGTTGAGATCCGACAATGGTGGTGAATATGATGACACCGGGTTCAAGAAGTTCTGTTATGAAAATGGCATCAGACTAGAGAGGACTGTGCAAGGGACACCGCAACAGAATGGCGTAGCAGAACGAATGAACCGAACATTGACTGAGAGAGCCAGAAGCATGCGGATACATGCAGGATTGCCCAAGCAGTTCTGGGCAGAGGCAGTCAACACAACAGCCTACTTGATCAACCGAGGACCATCAGTTCCGCTAGAGCACAGAATACCAGAGGAGTTTTGGAGCGAAAAAGAGGTAAAACTTTCACACTTGAAAGTTTTTGGTTGTGTATCATATGTGCATATTAGTGATCAGGCTAGGGGAAAGCTTGACCCTAAGTCACTAAAATGCACCTTCATCGGATATGGTGGAGATGAATTTGGGTATAAATTCTGGAATGACCAGACCAAGAAGGTGATCAGAAGTCGAGACGTGATATTCAATGAGAGGGTGATGTACAAAGACAGAGATGCACTACAGTCTAGTGGTGTAACACTGGGTGATCCTATGTACGTTGATCCAGATGATATCCCAGATAAAATTAAAGTGCAACAAGCAAATGAGAGTCCTCAGTTAGAGGAACAGACACCCCAGAGTAGTACACAACAGACTGATCCACCACAGTCTCCATCTCCATCTCCTATACTAAGGAGATCTTCACGGCCTCTTGTACCAAACAGAAAGTACATGAATTATTTACTACTCACTGATGCTGGAGAACCTGAATGCTACGATGAAGCATGTCAGGTGGAGGATGCTAGCAAGTGGGAGTTTGCAATGAAAGAAGAGATGAAGTCCCTTATCTCTAACAAGACATGGGAGCTAGCTGAGTTACCCGTGGGAAAGAAAGCCTTACACAACAAATGGGTGTATCGAGTCAAGGAGGAACATGACGGTTCCAAGAGGTACAAGGCAAGACTTGTAGCCAAAGGCTTCCAGCAGAAAGAAGGAATCGACTACACCGACATATTTTCACTGGTTGTGAAACTGACTACCATTCGGTCAGTTTTAAGTATTGTTGCAGCAGAAGACTTGCACCTTGAGCAGTTAGATGTAAAAACTGCTTTCCTCCATGGTGATCTTGAGGAAGAGATATACATGCAGCAGCCGGAGGGTTTCTCAGAAAATGGAAATGAGAAGCTCGTGTGTAAATTGAAGAAGAGCTTGTATGGATTGAAACAGGCTCCAAGGCAGTGGTATAAAAAGTTTGACAGGTTTATGCAGACAAACAACTATTTCAGATGCAATGCTGACCATTGCTGCTACTTCAAAAGATTTGAGTCCAGCTACATTATTTTGCTACTTTATGTCGATGACATGTTAGTAGCAGGATCCGACATGGGCGAAATCAGAAAATTGAAGAAGCAACTGTCGAGTGAGTTCGACATGAAGGACTTGGGCGCAGCAAAGCAGATTCTTGGGATGAGAATCAACAGAGACAAGCCAAATGGTACTTTGCAGTTATCTCAGGTGGAGTACATTGGGCGTGTTCTGAAAAGGTTCAGCATGAGTGATGCTAAGGCAGTTAGTACACCTTTGGTTAGTCACTTTCGACTATCCAAGGAACAGACACCCAAGACGGAGGAAGAAAGGAACTTCATGGCTAAGGTTCCATATGCCTCAGCCATTGGAAGTCTCATGTACGCCATGGTTTGCACAAGACCAGATATTGCTCATGCAGTGGGAGCTGTGAGCAGATTCATGACTAATCCTGGAAAGCAACACTGGGAAGCAGTCAAGTGGATACTAAGGTATCTACGAGTCACCACTGAAAAATGCTTATGTTTCAGAAAAGGAGAATTGAGACTACAAGGCTTTGTAGACTCGGACTTTGCTGGTGAGGTAGACAATAGGAGGAGTACTACCGGTTACATCTTCACGGTGGGTACTACAGCAGTTAGTTGGGCATCACAATTGCAAAAGATCGTTGCCTTATCTACTACAGAGGCAGAATACGTAGCAGTGACCGAGGCCAGCAAGGAGATGATCTGGTTACAGGGATTGTTAGCAGAATTGGGTCTAAAACAGATGAAGAATATTTTGCACAGTGACAGTCAGAGTGCTATACATCTGGCAAAGAATTCAGCATTTCATTCAAGGACCAAGCATATAGGACTTCGTTATCACTTCGTCAGATCTTTATTAGAAGATGGGGTGTTAATACTTGAGAAGATCCAGGGCAGTAAGAATCCAGCTGACATGTTAACCAAGATAGTTACTACAGAGAAACTGAAGCTGTGCTCAGCTTCAGTAGGTCTTCAAGGATAGAAGACAAGAGAGTCTCACACCCAGCTCACTGATAGATGCGATGGATGAGTTGCAGTTCAAAAGTCTCCAAGTGGGAGATTGTTAAAGAATGGAGACTTTTGAGGATAATGGAGAATAAAGCCATGAAACATGCAACTCATGTTTTGTGGATAATGGAGAATAAAGCCATGAAACATGCAACTCATGTTTTGTGGATGATGGAGATAAAGCCATGAAACATGCAACTCATGTTTTGTGGAGATAAAGCCATGGAACATGCAATCCATGTTTTGTGAATAATGGAGACAAAACCCCACCACTCACCTATCTTTATGAATTTTATTTGTGCCCTCCATTTGCTATAAAAAGCCATCAAATGGCAAAGGAAGGATATGTGAAGAAGAATCACCTAGAGAGTAAGAGAAAAATTGCAAGTGTGCAATTTGAGAGCAATTGTAGGGAGAGAACATAGTGTTGTGTTTGTGAGCCAAAAAATACGGAGTGAGTATTTTTTGAGTGTGGGTGATACACAGTGTGTGTTTGTGTGATACACAATTTGTAAACACAATATTTATTTAGTGAAAGTGGGTGTGAGCCGTGGACGTAGCCAAATTGGTGAACCACGTATATCCTCGTCTTGTGTCAATTTCTCTACATTCATTCTGTCCATTTGAATTGCATTTTATTTATTCTCTTGAGCCACTGAATCTCAAGGTCCTGGAAAAATCATTGGTGGAATTTAGCAGCGTCTAATTTCCCAACAGTCGGCTGTTTCGCCCATACTGGTGAGGTAATAACAATAACCTCTTAGTTCGTGTTCACATTCATTTGTGCACACACACGCACAGCGAAATGTAGGTGTTTTAGGTTTTAATTGTGATGCGTTGTCACTTTTAGTTTTTTTTTTTTGCTTCGGACTGGTAGGTTTGCAAGAACGGTTAGCAAATTAATGTGTTCGCATGGATTTTTTTCTTTTGTGGTTGTAGATTTTTTTGGCTTTAGATTTGTTCTTTATTTTTAATATTTATTGATTATATGATTTTTCAGAATGCAATGTGTATTTGTTAGAAGCACCGACCATATGTTGTGTAAAGATTGTAAGGATATTCCACGAGAGAGTGTAGCAACACAACATATATTTTTAGTTTTAAATGTTTGCATCATAGGACAACTTAAAATTAGGAAGTCACCTAGAAAAAACTTAGACTAGATGGTGGAACCTTAAGGGTGAGAAGTTTAAGGAGTTTAAGGAGAAAATAGGAATAGAGGCATGGTGGGAATTGGATGGGGGACATCGACATTATGTGGAATACAATGACAGAGCGGATTAGAAGAACAACGAATGAAGTCCTTGGAGTATAAAAGGGGAGAGGTCTCCTTAAAAAGAAACATGGTAGTGGAATGATGAGGTTCAAATCATAATAAAAGCCAAGAAAGAAAGCTTTAAGGAGTGGTAGAGGGATAGGAATGATGACAATCTTAGATAGTAATAAAAGATGATGAGATTAAGCAAGAGTGCAAGGAATCTAAAAAAGTCGTCAGAGAGGCGAAACGGAAAGCATATGAGATCTTTTATATTAGGTTGGATAGTAGAACATTTATAAAATTGCTAAGATGAGAGAGAGAAAAACAAGGGACTTTACTTAAGTTAAGTGTATAAAAAGTTACGGCTCTAGGATACTAATAAAATATGATGAGATTAAGAAAAAGATGAAGAGTGTATTTTGAGAAATTGCTAAATGAGAAACAAGAAGAGAGTGCTCAAGAAGAAACGAATATGATGACAATAATGTGACTTAAGATTATAGGTTTTATCGTAGAATTGCAGAAGATTGAAGGGGAATTTGCTTTGAAAAAGATGAGACCGGGTAGGGCCCTCGGGTCAGATGAAATCCCAATTGAGGTTTGAAGAAGCTTAGGCGAAACGGGATTACGGTGGTTAACTAATGTTTTTAACAAGATTATTATGACTATGAAAATGCCGAAAGAATGGAGGAGGAGGAGCATTTTAGTATCGACATAGAAGAGCAAAGGTGATATCCAAAGTTGTAACATTTATCAAGGTATAAAGTTGATGAGTCATATTATGAAGTTATGAGAAATGGTTATTGAGAGTCGTTGAGGATAACACGTGTGTCAGAGAAGCAATTTTGTTTTAAGTAAGTAGATCAACTATGGAAGTAATCTATTTATTAAGGAGAGTAGTTGAGAAGTATAGAGAGAAGAAGAAAGACCTCCACATGGTGTTTATAGACTTATAAAAGCTTATGATTGGGTTCCTAGAGATATTATTTGGTGGGTTTTGGAGAGAAAATGAGTTATAAGTGTTTACATGATGCTATAATTCGATCACCGACTGAGGAGACGAGTGAATTCTCAATCACAGTAGGATTATACCAGGGGTATGCCTTGAGCCCCTATCTTTTTGCCTTAATTTTGGATGGGCTGACTAGACATATTCAGGATGTTGTACCATGGTGTAAGTTGTTCACCGATGATATAGTATTAGTTGATGATACCGCTAGGTGTCAATGGGAAGTTAGAAATCTGGAGGGAAGCACTGGAGTTAAAAGGTTTTAAGATAAATAGAAATAAGACGGAATATATGGAATGCAAATTTAGTGTGAGTACAAGTTTCCATAGCGAATGAGTGAAGATCTAAAATCAAGAGATACCAAAGAGCCATAAGTTTATGTACCTAGGGTCTATTTTTAGCAAGGATGGTGAGATTGTTGATGATATAACATATAGGATACAAGTTGATTGGCTCAAGTGGAGAGCGGCTTCTGAAGTATTATACGATCGAAGAGTACCTCACAAGTTAAATGGAAAATTCTATAGTACGGCTACAAGACTAGCGACACTATATGGGACAAAATGTTGGGCTACTAAGAAGCAATAAGTGACTAAAATGAGTGTAACTGAGGTGAGAATGTTAATGTGGATGTGTAGTAAGACTGAGAAATATAGAATTAGAAATGCTAACATTCATGATGTGGTAGGGGATGCACCAATTGAGGATAAGCTAAGAGAGAATAGACTTAGGTGGTATAGACATGTATGTCGTACGTCTATTGATGTGATAGTAAGGAGAAGCGATATGACTATTGGTAGTGACAACACTAGAGGGAGGGGTGGACCGAAGTTAACATTGGATGCGATAGTAAAAAATGATATAGTTGGATTGAATCTCAGTGAATATTTGGCCCTTGATAGAGTTTAAGGGCGTTAAAGGATTCATGCAGCCGACCCTAGTTGATTGGGACAAATGCTTGGTTTAGTAATGTGTATTTGTAATGCTTGCTGTTGATTTAAACTCTGACTGGATTGAGAGGTGTGAAGGTAAGAGTTAGTTATTAACTTGTTTGGATTAACGTTTTCCAAATGTTGAATTTGTATTTCTAGAATTTTGTGGGTTCTGTATTATTCCCCTCCCTAGCTCGTCATTTGGATAATGTTATTGTATTTGTACTATTATTTTTTGCGTCTTGTATGGAAATATTTGCATGGACATCTAGTTTACAATTCATAAGTGGGGATATTTTTCTGATTCTGGGAGAATTTAAAGTAGGATTGGCTGAAAACATTCATGGATCAAATTTGTTATGCAAATAGAAATCAGGAAGTTGATTTCTGTGTTTAAATGCATTCTTTCTTATAATTGTGTTGTTCATCCACACTGGTGCAAGTAAGTAAATCACCAATATCCAGATTATGTACAGGCATGCGGTACTGGGTATAAATGCAGAAAATTGTGTATGTACGCATGACGGGGACCATGGGGCCAGATGTACATGGCATCTTAATGAATTTGAAGCCCTTCTGCATGTACTTACTAGAAGTGTTAGTCATTGCAGGTGGTCTCTGCAAAAGTTATCCGTAACAAGCAGACTAGTCAATCAGAGGGTTATGGCTTTATTGAGTTTGTTAGTCATGCTGCTGCGGAAAGAACTTTACAGGCTTATAATGGTACACTGATGCCAAATGTTGAGCAGAATTACAGACTGAACTGGGCATCATTTGGTGCGGGTGAAAAGCGTTCAGATGGTACCCCTGATTTTACTATATTTGTTGGAGACTTGGCATCTGATGTCACAGATTATATGCTACAAGAGACGTTCAGGGCGCACTATCCCTCAGTTAAAGGTGCAAAGGTGGTAAATGATAGGTTGACCGGACGGACAAAGGGCTATGGGTTTGTGAAGTTTGGAGATGAAAGCGAACAACTACATGCTATGACCGAGATGAATGGAAAGGTCTGTTCAACAAGGCCCATGCGTATTGGGCCAGCTGCTAACAAGAAGAATGTGGGTAAGTCAGCAATATCCTGTAGGCATATTTAACAGTTTTTACATACCTCAGCTGGCCTTTAGTTATTATTTCTTAGTGCATTTCAAATGCCATGCATTCAGATGACATTATTCAGTCTTGGGTTATTCACGTTATCATGTGGCAAATTTTGTCCTTAGAACCACTAAAAGTGGGTTACAATTCTTGGTCACAACTCACAATATTTGTATTTGCCATCTGCTAAAGAATGTTGTTGTGCTCAGTTTATCTCATTGTACCCCAATTCTCAGATAAAGCATCAACTTTCAAATTCATTTTTTCCAGTATTTACCTTTCGAAATTTTGGCCATAACAAACATATGAATGGTAAAACTTGTGAGAACTTATAAAGTTGTTGTCTCGAAGTAGGGTGTCAAGAGGCTCTATTGGGGCTGGGATGGGAACTGATTTCAGCTGAAATGGTTACCTTGTAGTGCGTGGTTTCACTGAGGTCAGTTTTCCTATTTTATGTTATTACTCGGTGCTTTACCCTCTATGTCAGTTCCCTGTGGCATTAATTATGCTACATCTTTCAAAGTCATTCTCCTGGTCCTTTTATTGATTGAGTAGTCTGCTAAGTGATGTTTCATTTTCCTTTTACCATATCAGTTCTCCCCCAATTTTTTTCCCAATCATCCAGTAGATTTAGTGCCCGTGTCACCTACTTTTACTGCTAAGAAATATTTTTTATTATAACTCCTTCTGTTATTGCTTGAAGCTTGAATTCTATTTTACTGTAATTTTTTTTAAACTTCTTCCTCTAAGAAAAGGCTCACTTTTTATTGCAGTTTCCAATCTTCATCCAGTTGCTTGAGATTGCATATAGGAGCCATAGTTACAAATGCGAATGGGCATATTTACTTGAGTTTGTTGGGTTATCTTTGTGCCCTTTCTTTAGATTGAACCTTTCCTTCTTCATTTTCGCTTCTCTCTTCATCATTCTATTTCCGTGGGAAGAATTTTTGTTTTAAATCATGAAAGTGTAAGTTGGGAATTCACATTCAATTAGTAAATGCTTTTAGTTTTCAAGTATCAATAATGGTTTAGTTACGCCAACATTGTCCAGTGATTTCTGAATTTCAACTTCCTCAAATCGAGTACACTTTCTTCTTGTATGTTTTTTCTGGCATCTATTTGTTTCAGAAGCTTGCCGATCAAAAATAAGTACTCATCATGACTCATGCAAGACTTATGTGTTTCTCATATGTTGTGGAGATAATGCAAGCAAACAGAGGCGTGTTTGAGTTGAGAATATGGGCCCATTTATTTCCTTATATTCAGCCAATGCATAATCTTAACTTTGATGCACGTGCACCAGCAGGTTGAGAGCAGTGTTGCACTATTTCCTTTCACTCTAAGAATGTGATTAACTAGAATACTGATAAAGTTAGGTTCAGCTTTTCAGAAGTGTGAAGTTACATTCTTTTGAATTTCTTGAGGAGCAACTTTCACTTCACATGTAGTTCCTTACTTTTAATTTCCGATGTATGTTTTAGTAGCATTTGCATTTTTTTCTTTGTGTTTGTGGATGTTCTGATAATGCCTTTAATTTAGCGATCTTGTTGGATGAAGATCTCTGGCAGTCCCCCCTATTTATCCACAGTGCACTTAAATATTTATACAAGTAAACAATTCTTTTGTTCCATATTTCTCCATTTCCTTACTTCTGCCTATGCCATTTGCAGCTTCATACCAGAATAGCCAGGGAACTCTGAATGAGGATGATCCAAATAATACAACTGTGCGTTTTTTTTACTAGGGGAATCTCTCTCTCTCTCTCTCTCAGTTTCTATTTTTTATGTGGAGAAGGTTCTGATGGAGCCAACAATTTGCATTGCCAGATATTTGTTGGTGGTTTGAATAATGGTGTTTTGGATGAGCAGCTCAGGCAGATTTTCAGCCCATATGGGCAGTTAGTCCATGTGAAAATACCAAGTGGCGGCAAGGGATGTGGGTTTGTTCAATTTGCTGAAAGGTAAGCTTGGACAGTTTTTCCCTTAATTCGAGTTCAGTGCACATTAATAAGAGGCACCTTTTTTTCTTCTGGTCCATGCATATGTGATGACAGACAATGTGCTGAGGAAGCACTGAGGATGTTAAATGGAAATCAGTTGGGGGGAACAAAGATCCGACTTTCATGGGGTCGTAGTCCTTCAAACAAACAGGTACACATAATCTTAAATTGAGTAACTTTTGCTTTTGGCACTGACTTTTTTCTTTTCCGGTGAAGTTGTAAATCATAAAGTATCCATCTCTTGTCTTTGTTCAGACTCAAGTGGATCCAAACCAGTGGACTAGTGGATATTATGGGTATGCACAGGGGTACGGAACTTACGGATATGCTGCAGCTGCTCAAGATCCCAATCTGTACTATGGAAGCTATCCTGGATATGGAAATTACCAGCAACCCCCCCAACAGCAGCAGCAGCAGCAGCAGGTAAGATGTATATGTGTGCTTCGGCTTCTTTTGTGGCCAATACTTTCTTCTTTTAAGTTATTTTTAAAGTTGATGTTGAGTTCTCACAATATATGTCGAAGTCCTCTTTCCCAATGTAATTAGAGGATGAAATAACCTGAAGAGTCTTAAATAAAGAATGTGAATATGTGGTTTAAGTACTCCAGATTTTAGAAGATCCAGTCTAATTCTTCCATTGCTACAGACTAGTGTTGAGCTCTTGTATTTTATTACTATCATTATAAAAACGTTAAACAGGACGATGATGTCAAATTGTTTTATTTAATAATTTGTATTATCCTGCAAGTTAAAGTTGTTGACATGAGTTTTAATATTGTTGACTATTTTCCTTTCTCGATCCAATTTGAAGGCGTACTACCTCTATTATGTCTTTTTGATGGTACAGTTCAGAGAGGTATATACAGTATATTATCTCAAACCATGGGAAGTGTAAAACGTAGAATTTGCTTATACTTGGCAAACCTGGTTGTTTATTACAATTTCCAAGTTATATGTTTTAGCATTCACCAATTACGGATTTTATGAACTTGCTTCTGTAATTTTCCTTGCCCTTTATAAGTTGGTGAAATGAGGGCATTTGTTACCAATGTCTACCTTGTGAAAACAAAAAAATCATATTCTCAAATTTCTCACAATAACAAAAGTAAATTCAACAGTTAGGGTCTAAGAACACACATGAAGAAACAAATCATTTTTAGGGAAGAAATATGTAAACATTCTTTGGGCATCTGTTCTAACTAGCTGAAACTTGAAGTCTTAAAACCGAAATTTTAAACAAAATAAAGAGATTTGGTTT
>BRYF01000008.1:22852500-22857500 GCA_030159135.1 Actinidia polygama
CAGTCCATACAACTTGAATTTCATTTTTATCTCATTTTGATAATCTAAAATTGACAAGGTCCACAATATGTACAATTTTGATAGTTCAAAATGATTGAACAATACTTTTACAGTTCAAAACTAGGCTGCAAAAAGAAACTGGATCCTTTTACTATTTCCTTTTGGGACAATAATTTTTATACTTTTTTAACATTAATTTACTTTTAACTAAATATAAGGATATTTAAATATTTTTACCTAATAAAGATAAAAAAAATGCAATTGAAGAAAAGTACAGTGCAAAAATCATCACTATTTTCTTCGTCTATTTTTTTAATGTCTCTAAATATTTATTTATTTATTTAAAAAGTTAACCTAGATTTCTTCATGAGCAAATTTCACTTTTCCTCCTATGGTATAGGCATTACGTTTATTTACCATTACATAATCTCTTGTAGTTTACAGACCCGACCCGAGTGTATCGTAAGATTTTTCGTTCAAATTAACTGGAATGAGTGCATTATATATCTAATCAGTTGAAGTATAAAGTTTTGTTGTGCACTTCAAAAGATTCTTCTGAATTTCATTGTTTTACAAATTTTTATGCCTTGAACTATTTTAATAAGGGTCTTGCTTATCGATCGCTTAAGGAGCATAAAATGATGGGAAAAAAATGATTTTTGATGCACATTTTACACGTTTCAATACACTTCTATATATATCTATATATTTTTTATATTTTTTTATACATTATCGATCGCCCTAAGAACAGTTTTTAGCATTTTTCTTTTAATAATACACTCTCGCAAATTCTTTTTACATTATAGTAGTTAGGTATCTGTACAAACGATTCAAACGTGGAGTACTATTATTTGGAATTTGTCAGTGGTTGGTTGGTTCAACTCATGGACATCATCATAAATACACTGTAACGAGGAATTCTGTTGTTTTGAATTTGTCAGTTGGTTCGACTCATGGCTATTATAATAAATTAATAATTGTTCGTGATCATAAACACTATATAAAAAAAATAAAATTATTTTTCAGGCATATTTGTTAAAGTTTTACAACCTACAAAACAGATAAGATATAAAAAAAATATGCTTTATCAGAATAATTCATAAAAATAACACAGTACGATTAAGTAAATAATTCATAAAAATAACTCAAATCACAGCTAGCTCTCTCTCTCTCTCTCTCTCTCTCTCTCTCACACACACACACACACACACACACACACAGCAACTCAATCACATGCAACATCACCAACAATGCAACTCATTATCAAGTAGACTTCCATATGACACATTTAAATCCTCCATTTTATCAGAATAATTCATAAAAAAATAAGTTCATCTATCAAATATACTTGATTACAAAATTCATTGATGTGAAAATCAACCGTATATATTTTCTAGGGTGGTCTATCTACCAGGAAAGCCTTAAGGTACGTCTATCTCCCAATCGATACCTTAGAATATGGATGAGGGAGAAGGAGGCAGTGTACGTGAATAAGACAATTAATATTTACGGCATGACACAGTACGATTAAGTAAATAGATTAGTACGATACGATACGATTACAAAATGACACGACACGAATAAAGAAAATTGACACGGTACGGCACGTTAAGTAAATGGGGCCGGCTAGGCACGAAACACGGTTGGCATAGAAGAAAAGTGGCATGGCACCGCACGACGAACACGTTTGACACCTCTAATCTATTTCTATGTACTATATTATCGCAAAGTAAATTTTAGCCAAAAATTATTATTTGAGAGCCACATCATCACATAAATTTATTATAATTTTAAGTTTTAAATAAATAAAAAAGTATTTTGACTAGCTCAATCTATTCGAAAAAAGAAAATCAGAATAAATCTACCATTACTCTTGGAATTATGAATTTTAATAATAAATCACTTTTGGTAAATAAGACTTTTATTACATAGAAAGAAAAGACTCATGCGTGTATTTTTGTCTTTAATTCCAAAAGTGTATCTTTTCAAAACTTTTTATTTCATATAAATAAATAAATAAAATCTCTTGACTAGCTAGCTCAATCAATCAGACAAATTAAAAAAAAAACAAAATCAATGTATAATTATCCTAATATTTATGATTTTTTAAAAGAAAAATAACTTTCTTATTAAATAAGTATTTTAATTATCATAAAAAGGAAAGATTATGCTGAAAGAATGTGATAGTAAAAACAATCCAACGAAAGTAATAAGACAATCTATTAGCTATTTTTTTTGGTCAAGTAATTTTAAACGCTTGATATAAAAATATTAAAAAAAAATAATTTTTGTAAAAAAAGAAAAGAAAAGAAAATCTTTCTTTGCATTAGGAAGTACAAATATATAGAGATCAAATACCTAAATTATCCTCTTAATAGAAGAAAGAAGCAAAAGTTTAAAAATGTAGGGGAGTAATTTATGTAATTATGAAAAATATTGAGTGTTTTATTATAATTTTATATGATGAGGACAGAAAAATGGAATTTATTTGATAAAAAAATTGAGGGCAACCCTTCTGGAACGCTCATAAGAATCAATGGAAAGTCTTAAAATGTTGAAGTCTGTCCAATTGATCATACACAAGGTCACAACCCTTTGGAGAATTAGCTTTCCACAATCATTATGTTTTGCACCATTAAGGAAAGTGATTGCTTAGGTAAAACCACTTCCAATTCAGTTCACTTAGAGATCATTGGATTTTGATTACATGCCTGAGCCATCTAACCAAAATGGTACTCTAATTTGTAAAAGTGAGAAACTAGAGCAATTCTAGTTAGAGTTTATGAACCCTAATTATTGTGACTAATTATGGTCGAAATTGAGTTTTGTAAACACAATTTTAGGTCTTGGGATGTGATTCCAAAACTGGCAAGGAACAAAATTTTATTTCATGTCCAATGAAGTAGTAGAAATGTTTCTGTTTCCTAGCACGGTGAAACGAAACATTAGTAAAATTCCGAAATTTCTATTTTTTCACGGAAAAAAACTATGAAACATTACATTTCAGCATCTTAAACGAAATGTTTTGAAGCATTTCAATTTTCCAGCTAACTGAAACAACACATCGAAATGAAATCTTGATCCTTGAAAATTGGTTTTCACATAGTACTTGAACGCTATAAATAAGCTGAGAATTACTTGGGTTTGAAAATTTTGTTTCGAATATGATTTAAAAAATTAAAAACTGACTCCAGATTATGCACACAAAGGCACCTATTGCTTTCCAACTAAATAATTGAGATATCTATTGCTTGGTGGCATTATTAGTCCCAAAGTACTAGATAGCCTTCACTTGTTTCCTTTTGCTTTTTGAATAGGGCTTTTCTGGTCACTGAATCATGTAATCACAAGGAGTTGGTCCCACAATGGATCACATGTTTATTAACTCAAGTGATCTAGATTTATTTCGATACGTGATTCTACGCACTCGAGAATTTGAACCATTCATTTTGAATTCAATTTTTTTATTCAAATTTCAGGATCCTAGGTTAAACTAAAGAGCCCAACTTCTTTTTTTTTGATAGATTTTACCATTAGTTCCTGTAGTTTGACTAAAGTTTCACTTTAGTCTTTACAGTTTTAATTTAAACAATTAGAAGCCTATAGTTTCAGTTTGGTTTCCGTGTAATCCCTTGTCAATACTCATTAAGTATTTGGGCTAGAAGTGAGCACTTGAAGCTCGCATAACCATTTTAGAGTGTAATTTTACTACCATCGATCATGTGGTTTGACTAAAATTTTACTTTGAACCCTAAAAATGGTCATGTGAGTTTTCACGTCCAACCAATTTGTTAACAAGTGATGACGCGTGTACTACATCATAATCAATTGAAACTACATGGTCTTAATTGTTCAGAATAAACTATAGGAACCAAAGTAAAACTTTGGTCAACCTACAAGGACCAATGACAAAATTTACCCCCTTTTTCTTTTTATATAAACCATTCCTACTCTATTTCTACTCCATTCCTACTCTATTTACCCCTTTTTCATTAATAGAATAGTGAGGTAACTTACTGGTAAATGACGTACTAGGAAATATCCCATATGAAAAAAAAGTGAAGTAGATAACCAAAATCTGTTAGTGTCATAGAGTTCATAAATTATCGTGTGAATTACTTCATTCTCACATGAAGTATGGAATCCACACTTCATGTGAGTATAGAATAATCTATTCGATAATTTACGATGCGTGTCTAGCTTTATTCAACTAAAATTTGTGTGGACTCTATTGCATATGTAAAATAAGCCACATGTATAGTAAAGGATAATGCTACAGGCGCCGCTGATGTTACCACATTTTGTTATCGCACGCACCAAAACGATATCGTTTTTGTGCAAAAAAACAAAAACGACGTCGTTTTTATTTTATAAACAAACTCGGCTTTTAGTTGAACGACGTCGTTTTTCGTTTTGGTGCCATGCAATAACATCAGCAGTGACTGTAGCATTATCCTATAGTAAACTGGCCTCAAGCCCAACAGAGTATAGGCACTAAACTATTTTATTCCAAAGTTCAACAGTGCAGATCCATTTCCATTTTCCCAAGAAAAATAATTGGAAAGCTGGAATCAAAAGGGTTAAATATATAAATGGTTAGTTTCTTAGAGTATGT
Organism: Actinidia polygama; assembly: GCA_030159135.1. Taxonomy (NCBI): domain Eukaryota; kingdom Viridiplantae; phylum Streptophyta; class Magnoliopsida; order Ericales; family Actinidiaceae; genus Actinidia; species Actinidia polygama. The sequence goes on from BRYF01000008.1 coordinate 22,857,116, forward strand.
GTTTTGTTTCACTTTGGTTCTCCAAGTTTTAATTTTGTCTCCATTTCATCTTTAAAGTTTTAAATAAAATCATATTGGTCCAATTTCAAATGGCCATTGAAATTGCTAGCGAAAAAAAATACATTATACGGCAATGGTCCATAAAATATGCGTTTTATGTCACGTCAGTCCTTAAAAATTTGAAATTTTGTCAGCTCCGTCCCTATATGTTGTAAGGCAATATTTGGATTATAGAAATTTTAAAGTAAAATAAACATGTAATCCCTGGTTTCATGATTTCATTAGTTGAAACTTCTAGAAACGATTTTTAAATTATTCAACCACTTGAAATGAGGCTACCTCAGATATATGAGCATCTTCTGAGACCTAAACTGATATGGGTGCC
>BRYF01000008.1:22885000-22890000 GCA_030159135.1 Actinidia polygama
CTCTCTCTCTCTCTCTCTCTCTCTCTCTCTCTCACACACACACACACACACACACACACACACACACACACACAGATTCAGAAGGGAAAAAGGATTACTAATGATGGTGAAATTGGTTATTGACTCGTTGCTCTGCCACCCAGTTGGCAAGTGTTTATTGAACACTTTGATCATAGTCTCTTACGTCCTTTGCATTATAAGTTGTTGGATCCATCTTCTGATTTTATGAAAGTCATAGACACTTAACTATATTTTTCGTAATTATTTTTGATAATTCGTAACTAACGCCTCTTGTATTTGTACGTAAATAGCCCTAATAATCTGTAACGTTCCATACACAACCATTCATAATTAGCCATAATAAAACACAAGTAACACCAGAAAACGTCGTAGCAAAAAAAATCATAAAAATGCATAACAAACTATATAACAAAATATGTAACGAATCACGAAAATGAATAACTCCACTTATTTTTGTAACACACACTCGTTCATAGCTGCAAGACAAAATCGTAACCAAAATCACGAAATACATAATAACATTTCTGCAGTACACATCATGCGTATCATAGCTTTTTTCCAGATGACCAATCCAAGAAAGAACATTATTATAATCCCTAATCATTTCTGCTGATAGATTCCGATTACTAGTATTATTTATGATGCATCAATCTGCCCTCCAACGTAATTAAGAACAATTAGGGGGCATATTGCTCCTTCTAGAACCAAAAAGGTATCATCAATCCCACTTATTTTGACTGCATATCTCCATCAATGGCACCTGTTTCTCCCTTTTGAGCTCATCCATCGAAAATGCTAACTAGACAAATACCTAATTATGATTCCTCACATTAACAACAGTCCTCTTAATGGATATGATTGCCATTGTCGTAATCTCCTAGACAAGATTCTAGCTTGTGATCATGGCTAGTAATTAAAGTCTCTTGTTAAATTCATGGGTTATATATAGAAATATTGAAAAATCTTTTCTTTTTTTTTTTTCTAGTGATTTTCATGCATAATCTTTCACCATAACGACGTTGACGGTGGCATTTTTGTAATTATTAGCATCTTGTTGAGTTCTTTGCGATCCAAGTAATGCTAACAAGTTATAATTTCAATGCATATTTTACTCGTATTAACGCATTTTTACACATTTCCATATACTTACCATATAATGCACCAGAATAATGTGACAGTGGAGTTTTTGCAATTAATAGCATTTTGTTGAGTTCTTTGAGATCCAAGAAATGCTACGGGGCGGTCGTTGAGATCCAAATAATGCTAAAAAGTTATGATTTCAATACATATTTTCTACATATTATTGCATTTTTACATATTTTTATACACTTTTCATACAGTGCCCCAGAATTGTGGTAAACTTACAATTCAACCACATAATTTCGTACATATTTTTTTTATATGATTTTTCTTTTTATACATCACTACTCTTTTCAAGAAGGGGTGATTCGCACAATGACAACATAATTCCATTGTGACTCGAGTGTTACAGATTTAGAGTATAAAAACCGACTCTCTGAATGCAGGGATAAGACTGCGTACACTTAAAACTAGTAGCGCATAAGTCTCGTGCACTTGCAGAAGTTCTCTCAATTCGTATGATTGGCATTCTAATAATCTATCAGATAGGGTTCTAACTTCTAAGCATGTCACTGCCACTAATTAAAGCCTTGTGTCAACTTCATGGGTGGTTACAAAACTTTTGAGAAAAAGTCCCTTTCGGTAAACAATGCCGGGCCTTAGCACAACAGTAAAGTTGCTAAATTGAGACCTGGATGTCACGGATTTGAATCATGAAAACAACTTCTACACATGCGAAGATAAGACAGCGCACATCTAAAAGACTGAAATGCATTGTGCGAAAGGGAGATTTCGTTTTCAGATATGAATTCATGCTACAACAATTAATCTAACGGTTAGAATTTAGTTTCAGCTACAATGACAGTTAACAGAAAGTTAAATGTTCCTTATCCTTTTTCTTGAGATAAGTACTAAAAGTGCTCCAACCACTTGGATGACTGAACTTGTGGTACTGGTAATGTTGGCATGTCCATTTCTTTGGCAGGTGGGGTTTGGTTCCATCATTGATTGTAGCACTAAGGGGTTATTGTTTTGGCTGTTCGAGTGAATCAGTGACTAATGACTAGTTTGGAATCTTAAAATTAGGTTTAGAAACATCATTAGGGCCCATAAGATATCTAATCATGATTGCACAACTCTTGGAGTTTCCACAATTTCTGTTTCCTTAAGTTATATTTTATTAGTTAAACAATTATTATTGTTTGCAGCAGTTTTTTTTATTGTATATGATTCTTGTTCTGATCCATCAATTTCTGCAAAGATTGGTATAAACTCAACTGAGTTTCTGAATTAAATTATACGACATGGACTTGTGTAACTTGTATTTTACTTGCCAGGAAAAATGATACTATACTCCTACCAAATGAAACCTACACATGCAAGTTTAGACTATACATAAGAAAAACAAGTGTGCGAAGAAACCCCTTATCTTTTGCTATTGTTCAGAAGTTACCTTTCTAAAACTTCAGCAGTTAAGCAGGGCGAAAGAGCACCTCACACTCAAACAGAAGACAACAGATAGACTTTGTTTCGATCAAACTTGCTCAACAACCAAAGTTCAAGCATTTCATCACCCTAGCTCCTGTTTGAAGCGGAGTCGAGTTTTCTGACTTTCTACCCTTTCTTCCAAATTATTTTTCTTCAAACTATTCCTTCGAATTCCTCGTGGCCATTCAATACACCCTTTCATATCTCGAGTTCTAAGTGGATTCCCTGAGTATTGCTTCCTCCTGACCATCCGTGACCTATTGTTCCGGGATGTGAAGTTGATCAATTTGAATGCTTTCCATTTCCCTCTACTGAGGTTGATTTGTGGAAATCACCATTCGTTGGGCAGGCATGATCTCCATAGCTCGGATACAGATGACACTTTTTTCTTTGATTGCCTTTCTGACACCGACTTCAGAATTCAGAGATTCTCACCTGCATTCTGCTCATGTTTTGTGTCCTCTAGATTATTTCCGTTCCTGCTAATTCTGCTGCTGATCCTCAGCACGAGTCACTGTCCAGTTACTGATTTCTTCTTAAGCTCTGTCATGTTCAATAAATCCATTTGAATCCTTTTGGACATAGTTTTTGTTGGACCCATTACCTTAAGATCTGCAATGTGGAATTGGGTATGGCTAGAGTAATTACACTTGACACAGGTCTAGAGTAAAACAGCCACGCCAATTTATGGTTGACACTTGACAAAATTGGTTAGAACGTCATTCCACAGTAATTACCTTTCGTAGATGCTAACAACATTGTAAGGCGAAAATGACAAGATGAAAGAGAGAGATACCTCGGTTAAAGTCCCATTCTTCGGAACATATACGATTATGGAGCTATGATACCTTGTTTCAAAGCCACATCTCTATAAGGGGCAGGGATCGCATGCTGCAGAAATCGCCACCCCCACAATTGACCAAAAAAGCTCCTTACTTTACTGGTATTAGCTATTAACTATCTCCAAAACCGTATAGGCATGTCCCCTCCAAGTTTTTAGAAAAATTTAAGTAGTTCCCTTCACTATAGAGAAAGGGGCTGGGGAGCCGGCAGTGGTTGGGTGGAGTGTGGGAGGAAGTGGAAGGGTTAGGGATGAAGCCTGAAGGAGGTTTGGAACATCATGGGTGGAAAAAGAAAATATTAAAAATTAGTAAAAGTTATAAAAAGAAGGCCAGCGTTTGATCTTGATAACAAATTAATCCATCCGTCTTTGATTTTATCAAACTAGACTCTAGACTTTTTGTTCTTACATAGCCATCTTTCCCCCCATCCCCCGCTTGCCCTCCTCCCCACTGCAGCACAACGAGTAAAGTACACTGGGCCGAATCTAGTAGCTTCCTCGCCCGCATTCATAAAGCCCACAAATAAATGGGTATGAAAATTTTTCTAAAAAAAAAAGTGTGAAGAATTGACTGAAATGGGTGTAACACGAGGACTTCCCAAGAGGTCCCCCATCCTAGTACTGCACCTGCCCATGCACGCAAAATTGAGGAGTTCAGATGGGATTCGTGCATTATTGTTGGTATGATCGCGCCAATGAAATGATGCACCTTTCCCCCCCTCCCCAACTTCCTCTCATCCACACTGCCCCGCAACAGGTGAAGTATACCGGGCCGAATCTAGCAGCTTCCTCGCCCGCATTCATAAAGCTCACAAATAAATAGGTATGAAAAATTTCTAAAAAGAAAACGTGAATAATCGACAAAAATGGGTGCAACACGAGGACTTCCCAATAGGTCACCCATCATAGTATTGCACCTGACCATGCACGCTTAATTGCGGAGTTTTAATGGGATCCGTGCATTAGTGCTAGTATGATTGCGCCCGTTAGATGATCCACATTTTCTATTCTTAGAGAGTCACCTTTTCCCTCATCCTTCGCACCGCAGCGCAACGGGGGAAGTACACAAGGCAGAATCCACTCGCTTCCTTGCCCGCATCCGTAAAGCTCACAAATAAATGGGTATGAGAAATTTTCTAAGAAGAAAACGTACGAAGAATCGACAAAAATGGGTGCAACATAAGGACTTCTCAGTGGGTCACCCATCCTAGTACTGCACGCGCTCATGCACGATTAACTTCAGAGTTTTGATGGGATCCGTGCATTAGTGCTGGTATGATCGCGCCCGTGAGATGATGCAATTTTCTATTCTTAGGGAGCCATCTTTCCCCCCGTCCCCCCATTCTTCTCCTCCATACTGCAACGCAACAGGTGAAGTACATCAGGCCGAATGCAACCGCTTCCTCGCCCTTATTCATAAAACTCACAAATAAATGGGTATCGAAAATTTTCTAAAAAGAAAATATGTGAAGAATCGACAAAAATGGGTGCAACGCGAGGACTTCCCAATAGGTCATCCATCCTAGTACTACACCCGTTCATGAACGCTTAACTACGGAGTTCTGATGGG
>BRYF01000008.1:22915000-22917500 GCA_030159135.1 Actinidia polygama
CTTAACCATCCTAAGAGTAAAGGGTAATGTTATGGGCACAACCAAGTTGTACTCCAAATGCACACCTTATGAGGTGTCACATTTGGATTGGCTGGGTGTGGGGTCCACCCAGTCCTTTTAGCCCACACCCAGCCAATCCAAATGCGGCATTTTATGCGGTGTACATTTGAGGTACAACTTAATTGTGCGCGTAGCATTTTCCAAAAGTAAAAGCTTTGCACATTTCCAATAGATCGTTCTAGTACAAGGGTAATTTGGGAAAAGTTGAGAAGCCGAGGGAGCCGAGCCAAGATAATGGGCTGGACCCACGCTAGACAGCGGATCATTACGACCACCGACAGTTTCATTTGGTCCCTCCCAGCTCACACTTTCACGTGAATAAATTCAAAATTAGTGAACCCACTGCTCTAATTAATGCCCATTCTTGTAAAAATATCAGTTGATTGAAGATCGGTAGCCACGAGATCAAATTATACTGTGTCTCATATCTCAAGTCTTTGTCAAAATTAGGCTTAGTATGTCCTAATTTTTTTAGATATTTTAGTTGCTTTAACTTTTGAGTTATTTTGATATTAGAGAAATTTTTAAACCGTTTAATCAAAATTTTATACTTTTTAAGTTTTTCTTGACGAGAAGAATATGAAAATGTAAAAAAGTTCATGTGATTGCGAATAATATTCTATAAAGACAATAAAAATATTTTTACTTGACGAATTAGCTAAAATTTTTATCTTTGGGATTTTTTTTCTTCAAATTTGAATATTTTTTATTTTCAGATTCTTCTCGTCCAGATGAGTCAAAAAATATAAAATTTTGATTAAACAATAAAAAAAAATCAATATAAACAAAAATAAAGAGAGCTAAAAAAATTATAAAAAAAAGCTTTGGAGCCTCCATTACATACAACAATAGTTCATACATAAATAAAAAAAAGGTTAAGTATAGTCACCGCAATGTTTACTGCATGTACCAAAACGACGTCATTTTGGTGTAAGAAAATAAAAAACGTCGTCGTTCAACTAAAAGTCGCGTTTGTTTAAAAAACTTAAACGACGTCGTTTTTGTTTGTTTTTTTTGCACCAAAACGACAGTCATTTTGGTGCATGCGATAATATTTATAATAAATATTGCGATGATAGTAGACTTATCCCAAAAAAAAGGCTTAATTTTGACTTTATTAAAATCTACTTTGACCAAGCCCATAAAGCAAACTATTGTATTGATAGATCCAAAGTAATTTTAATGAATTGTGCTAATATTAATTATGGTTGGTCTCACACGCTCTTTATTGATAGATCCAAAGTAAATTAAATTTTTCATTTGCTAGGAAGGATATGGTAAGTAATTTTGATTATAATCTTATTTAGAAATTGTAGCTGAAGATGAGACTTTATTTAAAAGGTAGCATGAAATTCAAAATCTAAGCAGAAGAAATTCTTCTAAATGAATAGAGAAATTTTACGCCTCAGAATTTAGACCAATATAAATTTTCAAAATCCGAAATGATTAGTTTAAACTTATCTCAATGTATGAATTTTACGTAACTAAGTGAATCTAAATCATTTATTTTGAGTTTTAAAAACTTTTCTTAGTACAAATTCTAGACTTTAACAGTATTGAAATGAATAAGGCTTCCAAATATTCTAGATGGGCCCCACGAAGAGTCAAATTTAGAAGATAGCATGATATTCAAAACCTAAATAATAATAATTAGAATAGTGCTATGGGTACTCCAATATTGCACTCCAAATGCACACCTGGGTGAGGTGGAGCATTTGGATTGGCTGGGTGTGGGATCCACCCAGTCATGTCAGCAAATCCAAATGCTCCACCTCACCTAGGGGTGCAATATTGGGATACCCATAGCATTTTCCAATTAAAAAACATCATCTAAATGAAAATGGTCAGATTCTTATCATGTGGGCATATGTCTAGAGATCCACAAAAAAATGTGGATTATGTAATGGAGTCATTTGTGACAATGATATATAATATAGTTTGGATTTCAGAAATTTGGGGTATCGTACACGGAATAATGAAGTGAGACCACGTGGGATGTCTGCAATTTTTTTTAGGGTTTGATCAATTTTCAGAGATCGTTCTTATAATTTTTAAAATTAAATTGATCTTCTTTCCTCGTAAAATTAATATACAGATTATTCGTTCCCGTTAAGTGAAGCCAAATAAAATTAATTTTTTTTGGAGTAAATGAACATATAATACCTCAGTAAATACCTAAAATATTGAAGACTCGAGATCTTATTTCTAAATCAAGAAGTGAATTTATAGTGCGGTACCAACTCCAATCCAAATAGTTTTATTTCTATTTTCAAGAAAAAATCACAAACAAGGTGGGGTATTTTGGCATTTAGAAGATAAGAGGGTAAATTACAATGTCCTCCATTGAGGTTTATCTTTAATACATATTCTCCTCTCATGTTCTGAGATTTACAACTACCTCCCTTGAACTTTAAAATTTCACTACAATCTTCCCCTCCGT
>BRYF01000008.1:22982500-22987500 GCA_030159135.1 Actinidia polygama
ACTATATGATGAAAACACATTTATTTGAGAAAATTGATGGATAGATTTTAAGATTAAATTGTAAAACAAACTTGTATGATCAGATCGCTATTGATGTCTTATCAATCTAGTTTTTTTAATAACTACTCTATCCGGTATACTCTACGTGATCAACGGCTTAGATCATATAATTGGACCCTTGGTGAGCCCCAATATCATGCAGTAGCAGCCCCGCAGGCACAATAGACAGCCCAGACTCTCTCACGCGATTTCTCTGGCTCACCCGTCACTAACGTCCTCCTTCCTTGTCTCTCTACACCCCACTCTTTTTTTCTAAAAGCATTTTTAATCGCCTTTTACTAACTGTTAAAATCAGATGAGCGAAACCCAAATTCACAATAATTGCTATTATCAATAAATAAAAATACATAACTAGCAAACCCATATCACTGCACTTCGACCAATAATCACAATGGTAAACCATCATCCCCCCCAAAAAACTTCATGAACCCACATCACAGCCCTGGCCATGTACAACACCACGACGCAAGTGAAAGTGGAGGTGCAATAGGCAAAGAGTAGCGGCCGTTGTCGCTTAGTTTGTAAATTCCTGCATAATCGATCAATGTAAGAGTCTAAGACAATTTGGTTCGTTAGAATTTTATTAGGCTCAACTCGAACTTGCTAAAATATTAATAAATAAGTCTGAGCATATCAAAGTTTGGCTTGTCTCGTTTGTAGTTCTAGATACAAATATGTTATCTAAAAAAAGACATGCTACAAGAATTAATACTTTTTGTGACAGTTGCTTCCCGTCCAAATAGTGCCAAAACCGTCCGTCACAAAAGCCCTTGCGTGACGGAATTGCAACGTTAATTGGGGATGGCAACAAATGAGGAAGCAAAACCCCTTTTGCGTCAGAATAATCCGTCGCAAAGTGTTTGCAATGTTGATTTGAAGGAATGACGACGGGAAAACACCGAAGCAAATAAACACTAAAATATACATGTTTTTTTACAACCGGCTAATTCACCGTTGCAAATACAAATTTTGCAGTGATATTATTGTTGCTCTTTTGCAACGGAATTCTCCGTTGCAAATAATTATATTAATATAATTACATTTCATAAAGTCCAAAAACATTCAATCATCAAACACAAATATGGAAAAAACACTAATCAAACTTTCCTCTTTTCCATACAATTAATGAACTTCTTCATTGATATTTTTTCTTTTCTTTTGGGTATTGTACTATAGCATTGGTAAACAATTGAACAATTACCAAACTACTTCCAAGTGAGATTCAACAACATTTATTCAGATTTTGATCCAAAATCCAAAATCTTAAAATTTAAAAACCCAAATTACACAATCCAAAAAACCAACTGCAACAAATATAATATTCATAAACAACCATGAACCACCAAATCACACAGTCAAAAAATCAAAATTAGCAATACGATATTCTTAAAAACCTGGTTGTACTCCTAAGATGAAACACCAATTTTGTATTCAACACTTAAGGAACAAATTATAAAGCTTAAGTACTATTGAAGTGAGAAACACAAATCTGAAAAAGCATAAAAAATAAATCTTAAATCCAATCTTATTCATGAAACCTAAGTCTTTTGGTCTGCTAGAGGACATTGAGAGGATGATAGATGGGGAGAGACAGAGAACAAATGAAATAGATTAATAGAAAAATGGGGTACTCACCTGGCAACAATGGAACAACCATGGCGAGTGATGGCGTGGAGGTTAGTGGCGACGGAGGCTGATTGTGAGGGATGTCCACGGTCAAGTAGAGAGACCAGATCAATATGGAAGCTAGCTAGGGCAAAAGTCGAGATTTTTGGGGAGTAAGGGAAATTCGTGAAACACGACTACCCTTTTGTAACGGGGTTAAACTCGTCGCAAATATACATCCGTCTTCCCTCCCGACTCTAATAACATCCTTTTGCCTTGGGATTTGTTATTGTCGCAAATACTTGGACGCAAAAAGTATTAATTCTTGTAATGATACACAAATATGAAATGGATAAGTAATTCTATATCATCATTTTTTATGCAAAAATACTTTTTCATTTTTTTTATACAAAATTTCTATGCTAGCCTTAGGTGATACATGATTATTTTATAATTTTGTATGTATAAGAACAAAAAATGAATGTTTTTAACGAAAATAAGAGTGCACAAATACTGAAAAATTGAGCTCGTCCATACTAAATACGTGCTTAAGTTTATAACCGAATGGATACTGACTAGCACATGAAATGTCACTCGACATGCCAGTGTATCAATCGAAGACTTGCGGTGGAGCTACTCATGAGTACTTACTCTCGGTAGTCTCGGTATATCTTGCGATATGACCGCGCGACATAGCCCAAATTGGATGACTAACATGTCACCTAGAAGGGTGCGACATATGTCCATTGACTTAGATAGGGAAGAAGTTAGAACTGAAAAAACAAGCGATTCAAATACCTAAACAAAGTGCAAATCAAGCTAGGAGCGCTTCCCCATCACAACGAATCAGCAACATGATAATCATCCATCGAGGAGAAAAAACTTTTCAAAACACGGCAATTCTCATTATAAATCTCAACCCCTCAACACTTGTAAGCAATTCAAGTTCCTCTTGAATAATATTGCACTCTTTCTCCACATAAGGTCCTTGGTCTGATGCTTTAAGATATATATATTTTTTTTGCTCCGTAAATAAAAGGTATATTACTCAAAAACAATGTACAAAATCACTGGGCATTCCCAGGAAAAAAAACAGAAGGCCTAAGCCTGAATCATAAGAGATCAAAGGCATATCAGCCCGACTCTAAGCAAAGAAAAAAATACAAAACGTCAAGGTCTACAATCTGGGAACAAGCTATAATGTTCCTGTATACTTGAATTTTGATGCCCCTGACGATAGATTCCAGATGTTCAATCTTGCCTTAAAAAATTCGCTTGTTTCGGCCCCCCAGATGTGATATACCTGCAAGTCAGGCTAATTTTTTTGATTTTAGCTGGGAATCCTGTATCTCTAGCTTCCCTGATCATCTATTTTACCGCTGCTTTTAGAGTTTGCATAGATCGAGATATGCCAGCCAACTCTTGATTCTTACCCATATCTAATACCAATTCTGCAGTGGAAAAAGAGGTGATCAATGGTCTCATTCTCAAATCTGCATAAGGGGCAAGATTTGGTCTTCAATAAAACATTGAAGCTTGTCCTTGGTGAAGAGACCACCCTTTAGACCAGCCTGAGGATATCTTGGCTGGTAACCTACTGACTTGTTACTATTTGCAGGTTCAGCCAAAGCATCCAAAGCATCCAAAGCATTATTAAGCAATTAATCGTCCAAATTCAAAATTTATTATCAATAGTTATTGTCATGAATTCTCCCATTAATAAGGGGACTCGTAATGGCTATATGAACTTAATATGTTTTTACCTTTTTCTTAATTAGGCTCATTTGGGATAAATCTTGGCATAAGTTGGATTACTATTTTTTTTTGGTACGTCAAAAATCAATTACTTTTGTTTTTAGTGAATCTTTTTCATATTTTAGTCAAAAAAAATTTCTTTTTTGATTCATTTTTCGTTTGGAAATTGGAAAAATAAAAAAAACACACGAAAAGATACTAAAATCCAAATTAATAATAAATAGATTTTTCATAATAATCCAGAAGGATTATCAGTAAAATTTATTTGGATTAATTTGAATTTTATTATTTCTTGCAAATTTCTTCTTTGTTGATTCCTCTGCGAGAACTAAAAAAAAAAAATTGATCGAAAGATAGAAAAATACTCCTACTAATAAAAAAGTATTATCTTCCATTCGTCATTCTTTGTTTTGTTTCTAGGGAAATGCTAAAAGAAGCCCAGTGGGCTTTGTTTAAGGTATGGAAAAGTGTAAAAAGTGTATAGGAATATGTAAAAAGTGTATAGGAATATGTGAAAGTGTATTGAAAAGTGTGAAAAGTGTATCGAAAATCAAAAAAATTTGTCCTTTTGTGCTCCTTATTGGAAGCCCACTGGGCTTCCAATAGCAGAACCCTTGTTTCTATTAGGGCTGTTCACGGGTCGGTTTGGCTCTGTTCGGATTTGGGGTCACCCGACACCCAAACCGAATTAGTCGGATTAAAGAAATTTGGGTTCGAATTCGATCCAATAAATGGTCGGATCGGGTCAGGTAAAATTTGGTCGGGTTGGATAAAAATTATAAATTTTAGTGTAATATTTTGTTGGTTTAGGTGGATTGGGCGGTGGGATTGAACGATTTAATGGTCCGACACCCGAATCGAATATGGTCGAGTTAGTTAAAATTTTACCCATTATTCATTCACAGAGTGAACGAATTTAATCGGGCTTGGTGGGATCGAATCAGATCAAGTTGGGTTGGACGGGTTGACGGATATTTGCGCAGCCTTAGTTTCTATTAAGAGTAGGGTAGAAAGTAAAAGTGAGGGAGATGTGATGTCATTTTCAAAGGCATGGGGTGTGGGGGAGAGACCGTGAGACAGTGGTAATGCCATGTGGATCAGTGGCATAATGATCTTCGAAGTACATGTTTGTCGCAGCTTGTATGTTTCAATTTTTTTTTTATTTTGAAAGTTGTATCAAAGTATTTGATATAATTTTTATTTATGAGTCAAATATCCATATTATAAATCACAATCTATTTTGAATCTCAAAACTATCTCTCGCTATCTACGGTTGAAATCCATTTGAGTTAATCCAATGGCTAGAATTTTACTTGAGATTATTTTTTTCACTTCCAAAACTATCACCTCCTTCTTCTTAAAAGGTGTGGGACCCATATATGTTCTTATCCAATGAACAAAAAATATTTAAAGATGGATATATATTTTACCCATTGAATTATTTTTTTAGTGGGATCCACAACCAAAAATTTTTTTTTTTACTATTTGATGAGTTTTTTATATTATTTTAATTATTTTGACGATAAGTGTCTAAAAATATAAAAAATTATTTAATTTGGAGATAAAAATATTTTTTTTCT
>BRYF01000008.1:23062500-23065000 GCA_030159135.1 Actinidia polygama
GTTATTGGGTGTTATTATTTTTTTGAATTTTCTGAAATGCATTTATTGGGTGTTATTAATAACACCAAAGTAACCACTTAAAGACTGGCACATCTAGAAGGCAGAATAATTTTCTGCTGCCCTTACTGCAGAAAATCCTCATCCTTATCGAAATGTGTCATTACGATCGTTGCAATGTGTTTAATCTTATCATACAATTGTTAGTCTGTTTTTGTAAGGTGTTTCACTCTAAGATTTATTGGACTAATGTTTTAATACATTTGATTCATGTCATAAAATTTTAAAAACAAAATTCTTTTTTGATCACCCGAAAAAAAATACATTTGTACTCTCTAACCCGGTGGCAATGATGAGTTGACACTTTTTTATTATATAGTTAATAAGTAAATATATTTATAACTAAAAGAAGGATAATGTTATCTATACATAAAAAGTTGCAAATATTTTGTTATAAAAGATTATAAATCATAGACTAAACGAGCTACAATCACATAAGTGGATTATTCACTAATACTATCCTTTTTTAAATGATATTATAGTTCGAAAGTTAAATCATGCACATAAGTATGAGTGGGGATTTTCGACGGTACATGATAACACGATTCGAATCATACACGAAGTTAGTGAGATATAGTTGGCTATTTGTAACACGAAACACATATATATATGACACGACTTAATAACACGAATACTAAGCGTGTCGTTTTCAGGTTGAACCCGCATAACTTGAAATAAATCCGACTAACCCGTTTAAAAATTTGTCGACTCATTAACACAAATCCGCACCCACTTTTGTGTAGTAGCTTTAATTTTTTTGGTTGATATTTGTCATTTATGATGCTCAAATATAATAAATGGGAATTGACCCAATTATTAACTTGTTAAGTTAATGTTAGAAAATAAGACACTTTTAATTAAGCGGGTCAAGTTAAGGTAGGACAATTTTTTACACGAATCCAATTAGACACGACTTCAACAAGAACTATGTCCCCCCTGCACATAACCCACCAGATTGTTCGATAGGAAATAATCTTGGGGACGACGGACGGCGCCGATTATTCGGTTCACATTTGTATTACATGAAAGACTGTTAGACTTTCATGTAGGTTAATAATAGTTGATGGTTCTCTTAATTTGTTAACGAGTTCTACATTATAGTGATATTGAACATTTTGATACAAATTGGCAGATCCCAAATAACAACTACTGATCCCAAGTCATATTCCTTGAAGTTGCGCAAGATTCAATAATATTACAGTTCTATACACTCAATCTTGAATCCATCTTAAGAAATTGGAAGTACTCAACCACAAGTATATATATGGAGAGAGAGAGAGAGAGAGAGAGAGAGAGAGAGAGAGAGAGAGAGAGAGAGAGTGGAATGGGAAGATCAAATTTGCTTGCTGATTATTTTGATTTGGTGATGCAAGTGGCTTGTTTGATTGGGGACATAATGCATTGCCGAGTGATCCAACAATTAGGCCATTGCAAGGATAAGATTTTGCTTACGCTTTAAATAAAATTCGAAAATCTTGCTTCTTTCAAATCTTAAATATGACATAACTACAAAGAGAATGGAGTAATTCATGTGATAATTTAAGAAGTATTCTTAACATCGTTGTATCACTATCACAAACAAACATGCAAAGTGGAGAAAGAAACTTCAAACAAATACAACAAGAACAAGACCCTAAGAAAGATTTTTCAAATTAAGGAATTTAATGTTCAAATTCAATGAAAATATAAAAGGCTTCGCTATAAGTGATAGAAAATATGTATTTTTCGTATAGCTACTATGATCCTTAGCATCTAAATGCTTTAGCACATAGAATTTTAAACTACTCCAATCATATAGTTATTTCAAATTTACGACAATAAAACCACCAAATCCAATGTCAGAATTCTTATATAAACTATCAAATCCAAAGTTAAGATATCCTCATCCACTTATATTATCAAATCCATTAGTTCAAAATCCATCAAATCCATTCATTCGAAATCCACAATTATTCGTTTTCGAAATCCACAATTATCCAAACAAATGCAGGTCGGAGTATGTTCTAATCTAATTCCATCGTATGTTTCGTCTTGTATGGGATGACGAATGAGTAGTAGAATCCACGCTTCATGTGAGAGAAACAGACAAACCCTCCTAACAAACCTCTCCTCCACTTCCTAGGGTTAGAACAGTCTCCCGTATGGAAGATGAAGCTGGAGGGGAGAACACACCCGCACGAGGATTAAACGTCAAACAAAAGATAATCCAAACTATCTCAAAAATAGTTAAATCCCTAGTCTCTAAGCCTAGAATAGAACATAACCCAATTGTAGTGTCTATCTTAAGGCACAAGCATTGCGCCGCTTTGGCCGCGTTGAGGCACGCGTTAACATGACATGGAACCGTGCCAATCCGCATCAAAGCCCAAGGGATCTTGGGAAAAACAAGCATAAAACGAAACATGAAAATTAGCAGGGCCTTGTGCAATGCGAATCCTAAAAT
>BRYF01000008.1:23087500-23092500 GCA_030159135.1 Actinidia polygama
TATATGTGATTTACTAATGAATTCAACAAAAGCGAGAAAAAATAAAAATTTCTAACCGATTTTTACCGAGCATAACATAGCACACTTGGACCAGTGTTATATTTAATAGTTGTTCCTTTATATTAAATCCTAGCTCCGCCGTTATTCAAACGTAAAGAATTATTATTTAAACGAGAAAATATATCATATGATGCAATACAATATAATGCCCACTATATGATGCAATACAATGCTATATTGAAAATATTTTCTTTGGAAACCCAAGGCTAATTTATTACATAACAATCTAGGATATTCAGACGAGAGTGTTTCCGTCATAGTTATGATAGGAGTGTCATCATTATAGCATTGTTAAATTGTACATTTGGTTAGAGTGATATAATTAGCCTACATTTGATCAAATTATAATTTTCAACTATTAATCCAAACTTTTTATTTTTATATGTATTGCATTTGGAGAAAAAAATTATTATATCATTCTAACCAAAAGTCAATCAAATGTAGGCTAATCATATCATTCCAACTAAATATACAATTGCTAAAACGAATTGTATAATTCAGCAATACTATGATGATGATACTTCCGTCATAATAACGGAAGCACTCCTGTCTGAACATCACTTTACATTTCAATTAAATTTGCTAGTAGGTGGATGTTATAAATACCTTTCACAAGATCACCCAAATCCCTACCTTTCTTTTCATTATGAACCACTTTTTCAACATCGGGTGACATTTCTTTATTGACTTCCACCAATCCCAATAAATGTTTCTTGTGTCCCTCTTATCTCAATTAATGTGCAATTTGAAATAACAAATAAGGTGTTGGGTTGGGAGGCAAGCATGACTTATCTTGTGGTATCCAAAGTTAGCTCTTTGGGGGGTTTCAAGTCCGAAGTTAGAACCTTCATAGGCAGTGGCTAGCCATCTGAAGAGCATTAGTAAAATGGTTGGTCAGCTTGCCATTCTAGATTTGGACGAGTCGCACCCAATATCAAGACTGTAGGTATCGTGTCAACATTGATATAGTTTGTGACTTAATACTATATAGAATTAAATTATGATTGGAACCACACTAAGGCAAGCAGGGTCAATTGAACTCACTGAAAAAAAAAATTAAACTATTATCTCTAATATAATTTATCATAAATATAATTTTGACCACATAAAAAAATAAAAGTTTATCTTAAATTCTATAATTTTATACTCCGTTGAACCTAAGTTCGACAATTTTGACTCCATAAAAAATATTAATTTGTCATAAATTCTATAATTTTGATCTCATTGAATATAAATTCTGATAATTTTGACCCCACTAGAAATAAGTTTTGAAAAATTTAACCCCACTAAAACTAAGTTCTAGCTCCGTCCATGGATTAAATGATCTGTTATGTAGCATTTATTAAGAGGTGACGTCTGAAGAGTCCATCTCCAGGGATCACCTAGGGTTAGTTTTTTTTTAAAAAAAAAAGATTTTGTGAAAGGTTTTAACACAAGAAAAATGATGTGGAAAGTAAATAATCATTTTTATTTTATATATACTTTCTTTATCTTTAATTATTGGCCTATTTTTCGACGTCCGTTGGAATGTTTTAAATTATTTGTCTTCTTTTGAGAAGTTAAAAGTATAGAAATTTTGATGTTTTAAAACTATTCCCTACAAATGACCAAAAATACATTTAAAAGTGTGAACTAATTGACAATATTAAAAATTAATATTTTTTAATTTAAATTTAAATATAATTATTACATGTTTCGAGAACCAACAATTATAGGAACAATTTCTTATCTTTTTCTTTAATAGGTCTTTCTTTTCTTCTATAAGACATACTCAAATTAGTAATTCAAACAGATTTAATTTACTATTTTGATCATAGCCATAGTTCTTCTTTCCAACTACTCCACATAGAACTCTCCATATTTTCACAACAATAATAACTCATTTAGACACAACATTAATTTACTTGTCACCCAATGAAATCCTATATGCATCAATCACGTGTTAGGACCAATCGAAAAATGATATATTTGTTAGTACCGTATATAAATCACAATCACACTAAGGCTCCGTTTGGTAATACTTAAAAGTCAAGTTTTTCTTAAGCTTACTATCATAAAAGCCAAGATTTTTTTGGCTGTTTTGCTTTTCTGGCTTTACTTTAGATAAAAATAAACAAAAATAAAAAAGAAAAAAAATTAACTCTGACTGTCTTTTCTTGCTTATTTTAAGCAAAAAAAAATAGCTGAAAAACTCAAATAAATTGATTACAAACGGAGCTAAAGATCTAGTTTGACTTAGTTTTTTTGCGATTTTTTAATTAGCTTTTCGATTTTCGATTTTATTCGTTGCTTTAGTGAACTATTCTACAATTGATCTTAAAATTTTATATTTTTCTGATTCTTTAGATAAGAAAAATCTAAAAATTTAAAGATTTTATTTAAATTTAAAAAAAATACTAAAGACGAAAAACTTAACTAATTTTGTCAAGTAGAAATATTTTTTTTGTCTTTAGTGAACTAATTTATTTTAAAATAAATTTTTTTATATTTTCAAATTTTTCTTATTAAACTAAAAAATTATAAATTTTTAATTAAATAATTAGAAAAATTCACTTAAAACGAAAAATCCCTTAACATGAAAGCAGCTAAAACATTTGAAAAAAGTAGGCCAACACGATCCAATCAAAAGTTCTCATTTCATAAAGTCAAAGTTTGACTGGTCCAACATCGGACGGCTATAATCAACGCTTGTGATCGTCTATTTCCACGGGTTGAATTTGGAATCAATTTGACGATGGAAAAGTTGTTTCTCTATTTCCACGTCATTAATTTGAATTCATGAATGAAGAAGAGATTCGAACGACGGAAGAAAAAGGGGTGTGTTCAAACAATAGGCGCCCAAGGAAAAAAGGAAAGGAAAAGTTCAATGGAAAAAAGCTTGAAATGAAGACCAGTGGGGCCCAGCCTTTTTTTTATTTTATAACTATTTTAGTTTTTGATTTTGATTTTATTTTAGTAAAAAAAATTAACCGTTTAATCAAAAATTTATACTTTTTCAGTTTCTCTTGACGAGAGAAATTGAAAAATGTTAAAACTTTGGCAGTTTTTTGAGTAAATTAAAATAATATTTTGTCTAAATTTAGATGAGAATTTTTATGTTTTTCAAATATTCATCTAACAATTAAAAAAATTTACTAAAAACTAAAAAATTAAAAAAAAAGCAGTTAATTTTTTTTAAAAAAAAACTAGGCCAAACTGGTGTGTTATGTTTTGCCATAATAAATTAAGGGACATGGTTTTCACACTGCTTTTTTAATATATATTTATTTTTTTATTATCTAAAATTACGTAATTATTCTCCCATTCAATAATTCATGATACATTTTAATTTTTATAGAATGCAAGGACTATTTTTAATTTTATTTATATAATGACAATTGACAACAAAAAAAATTTTTTTAAAAAAAGGAAGTGCGAACAGCTTTGTTTGTGTTAAGACAAAGTATCTAGGAATAGTTCAATCACACTTAGTAAACTTCTTGTCATCATCTCTCCTTTTTTTTTTTTTTTGGTTGTCTTGGTTCATTCAAAATCAAAGCAACTTCATCAGTCTAGTCACCTTTAAAAAAAAAGGGAAGAAACAAAGTCATGGTAAGCTTCTTATTTGAATTATGTGGGCTCTTTATATATTACTAGTAGACTAGGCTTATGTAATTTGGCTACATTGTTCACTTCTTCATTCAAGGTATTGGTAACTATGTTATTTGGATCGTTAATTGTGGTGTCACATCTAATTTCTGATAATATATTTTATGCTCTCTGAAGTAGTACACCTAATAAAGACGTCGCATATACTAATTGAGATATGATGATATTTCATTTCACGTTGATGGGAGATACAACGTTCGTTCGGTATATATATTAGATTATGTGAGCGATAACGTGAGATGAAGCATTTTGAATTACGTTGCTAGTCTCCTTCTATGCTCCATTTCTATTTAGAAAAAGAAGATAAAAAAGTTCAAGGAAATTGAATGCTATCACTCTCATCTCATCATATGCCCTCTTTTTCTCTTCTTCCTTGTCCAACCCTCCAACATCATGATTGGGTCTTCCGTTTCAGCTGTAAACGTTCTTAATTATATGTACATGTAACTTATGTGCATATGTTCAATATGGTCTTCAGAATTATTGGGCAGCTGGTTCCACTAGACTATATTATAAACCAATTAAGTTCTATTTTTGTTGGAAACCTCTCTTTTTTAACCTGATTTTACTTTTGGATTTGATAAATTAGTTTTTTTTATTTTATCTGTTGCGCTCAAAATGAATAATCGATTTCACACACACACACAAAAAAATAAAGATTTACGTGGTTCGACGAACTATGCCTACGTCCACGGAGAGAAATCATCAATCCACTATTCGAACGAATGGATTACAAAGGAGGAGACTCGATCTCTCAACTCACCTTCTCTCACCCTCTCTATCTGTCTTGCCTCTCAATTTCACCCTCACAGCACTCCGCTCTCAGCCCACAACCCCAACGCATATGCACACTGCATTAATGCTTTTGAATCTAAGCACCATGCTCTCCCTTTTATAGACCAAGGGAAGGAGGTGGTAGATTCCTAATAGAATACCTAATAGTTATCATACTCTACTTAGGAAAACATAAAAGATAAGCACTCTCAAGAGTCCTAGATAACTCGAGAGTTTCACCGTCACATGGACACTTCATGCGAACTCCAACCGGGCTTGAACTTGGCTACTGGACTTGGACTCATCCAAGTGAGCTTTGACTCATCCAGATGGGCTGGACTCAACATTATCAATACGTTTTCTTTGAAGTTCAAGCAGGGTCGATCCAAATAATAGGCCATTAAGTGAGTACTTCTTGTAAATCTTGAGAGTAGCGCAATGAATAAAGACTTTGGCTTTGTGTCTAAATGATTTAGAGTGAGTTCGAGTTCTCTTAAGGGTCATTGGAGATTTTGCCC
>BRYF01000008.1:23302500-23305000 GCA_030159135.1 Actinidia polygama
CATATGTTGGACAATGAAGCAAAGTGACGGTTGGCTATTTTGATGATCAATGCCATAGATGTGGCAACTGAGTACTACCCATATATGGAAGATGGTTAAGAATTTCCGAGGTATAATATAAGGAGAATTATTTCTGCACTCCAAAAATGGTGTTGATTTCTACACTCCTATTTTGGAGTGTAGAAATCACTCCAAGGAGTGTAGAAATAAATTTCCTAATATAATTCTTGATAAACCAGACTTTGGTGATATGTGCCTTATGGAAATAGCTCAGATTTTTGTTTGCAGTTCTCCTTTGTGGTTGAGGCCCTATAGATTTGCGTACCTGTTTCTTTTCTTGAAATGTGTTGATGGAGAAAAGTAAAATATCTCTAGCTTCTGCTATTTCTGCTATAGGACGTGTTGATAGGGTTAAGACTTACTATTGTTTGTAATCTGCACTATATTATAGCAGGTTCCCCTGGCCTTTATAACTTATGAGAGCCTTGAGCATCACCTTGGATGAATTGGAGACCCGGTACATGTTTTTGCTGTGTAATACCTATTTCATTTGTGAAATCTTTTGATGTCTATGCTTTTTAATGCTTAACATGAAGAAGTATGGAAAAATAGATGTGATTGTGAAAGAGCACAGGCACCAACTAGTTGATAGATGCAAATGTAAGCTTGATCTTTGTACTTTTGGTATGTGGAGTCCTGAATAAATGAAAACTACTGGTTTGGTTGCAGAAATATGGAAAGATAGATGTGATTGTGTCAAATGCTGCTACCAATCCGTCTATTGATGGCATTTTGGAAACTAAAGAATCTGTCCTCGACAAGCTATGGGAAATTAATGTTACATCTTCTATACTTGTTCTACAAGTATGTTCCGTTTGATGATGCATATATTCAAGCATGAAGTTACGGTGGAATTTTCCATATCAGGGACTTAAGTCGTACAATGGCATAACATTACTCAAACAGATGCTTAGTTTTTTACATGAGCCTTTCGCTCGTTCTTTGTTTTTATCTCCCTGATTCATTGCAGTTGCACTACCGAGGGTTTGGATTTTTTTTAAACCACACACATTTATACCGTAGATTTCGTATGTATTCCGTATTTCTTGACATTTTTTCTCAAGTCTCACATTACTTTTCGTACAAGATGCATACCTCACTTGCAGAAGGGATCATCAGTTATTTTCATTTCCTCTATTGCTGGCTACCAACCGCAGGCTTCCATGGCCATGTATGTGGTAACCAGGACAACTCTTCATGGGCTTACCAAGGTACTACTACTTAGAAAGGTTTTAGCATTTTTTTCGTAGGAAAGGGAACTTTATTTATATTTATTTTCTTTTTCTTCATACTTGTTTGATCACCTTTCAGGTCCTCGCAGCTGAGATGGCCCCTGATACTCAGTAAATTGTGCTCCAAGTTCTTCACTAGTAACGATGCTGTTGTAAATATATTTTTGTCACAAACCCATTGTCTGTTTTCTCACATTGAAAGCACAGGCATTTATCACGGACTAGATTTCGGGTCTTCATTTATTTGTTTTACTTTCCAGAAGAAGTCCATTGAGGAGCAGACTATGCTCAACAGGCCTGGAACCACAGAAGACAATGGCTGCTGCTACTGTATTTTTGGCATCCGATGCTTCTTACTTATCCGGAGAAAGTCTGGTTGTTTCTGGAGGAATCCCTTCTAGACTCTAGTGGTCTTCAAATGTGTTCCTTTCCTTAAAATCAGCATCAATAAAAGCAATTATAGCCTTTTGGGGATATGTATTCTAATGGTCACACATACAGAGTTCTTTCACAATTTCAGTAAATAAAGAGGTAATTAAGATTCAGAAATATCTGACATGATATACATACGCTTTCAAATTAGGCTCATCGCAATACTTAACATAATCAAACATGAATGGAACCATGGATATTGATAACTGGAATATGGATATTGATAACTGGAATATGGATATTGATATTTCTGCTTAAGCGAGAATTAAGTACATCCGACAAAAGCAATGTATATGCATAGTTGCATACATAGAAGACAAAGGACAACTTTGCATCTTATGTACAAAAATATCAGCTAATATGTGGCATAATCATAATACAACATTTCGTTGCTCTGAGAGGAGAAACTCTTCTTTCCCTGCTCTTGATCTCCATACAAACCACCACATATAAATCTACAAATAGACCATCCTTATTACGTGATCTGCACTCTTTCTGATTAGCAACTTCAAGGGCACTTTTGTGATCGCTTATACCATGGAAAGGCATGAACGGAGTGGTAGGGCTCGCTTGATGTTTTCATCAGATTCAACCTTCCGGTGTTACTCGTGGCCCGTTGCAAAAGAAAGTTGAAATGAAATGTAAAATGTATCTACACCGGAATGACATCGGCAGTTTGACTTTCGTCGCACGTCAAAATAAGCCCTTCAATATATGTAGGGAGGAGGCAGCGGGTCCACCGAAAGCCAGTGGCAACAGGCTCTGGTGATGGCACA
>BRYF01000008.1:23367500-23370000 GCA_030159135.1 Actinidia polygama
CATTCTTAAAAAGTAGTTTTCTTAAAAAGTAGGTCCCACATTATTATAAATCACCCCTTATTTCAAATTCACCTTCAAATTCCTTTCATTTTAAATCTACCCAAAATTAAATCCTTCCGTCAAATGGCCTGTAATAGCGTTGTGACGTTGTCATTCCAATCTCCGATAAAAACTCTACCTCTACCATGGACCCAACCTCAATGAACACCTGCCACGTCCACCGCCATCTCTGTCATCCATATCTCTCCCCCTCTTTAAAGTCGTTGCCTCATCCACCCCTAAGCCCATCCCTCTTGCCTTTCCCCGGCTAATCCCTACAACCCCATCACTGTCCTGACCAAAACTCAACTCCACCACCACGAAAGTACCGCTCTATGAGTATGTGTGTGAGAGAGAGAGATGGTGGGGGGTGGGGGTTTCAAGGAGTTTGGGGGTCCGATTTTGTGAGAGTTGAAAATGGAACCAGAGGTAAGCATAGTTTTATAACTTTGTTTAGGCTATGTTTTGATCAAATATTTGATGAGGAAAAATGAAATACACATAGAATAGATAAATGATTCAATGATTTCGAACAGTTGAGGATTATCTAACTATTTTGTTTTTATTTCTTTTTTCTCATAAATTTTTAATTTAAATACAGCCTTCAAGGATTAAAAAAAATAGAGTTGACTTTAGGTACCAATGGAAAGGGGGGTGCAAATGGAATCACAAGTCAACTTGTTTATTGACATGATTTACCCCGGGGGTGGGGGCATGGGTCGAGGTGGGTCGGGTCTGGTTTCGGTTCGGGTTGGTTCTTCGGTTCTTCATTTTTGGGTTGATTCGGGTCGGGTCTCAGTAAAATAGGTAATAATCTAGTGTGGTTAGTTCATTGTATGTCTATAGGATCTATTTTAGTTCGGTTCTAGACGTCGGTTCTCTCGGTTCGGGTCTCGGTTCGGGTCGGTTCTGGGTAAAATAATGTGTAGACCCGAGAACCGACCCGAGACGGTCGGGTCCAAAATTTTTAGACCCAGAACCGAAATCGAAGGCATGATAGACCCGAACCAACCCGAACCAATGAGGTGGGGTCGGGTCGCGGGTCCATCGGGTATTTTGTCCACTCCTAATTTACCCTATAAAGGTTCCTAAAATGGAATTGAGAAAATTAACCAAAATAAAAAGTTCTAGCTTGTCTTTAGTTCATACAAAACTAAGGTTACCAAATAAATGCAATTCTTTTCATAACTAATCTACACACAAATATTAAAATAAATATTTACTTCATTATGAGAGTGAGTATTAAGATTGAGTACATATGTGGAAGTAGATATTGGAAGTTAGTTAAATACGCTTATTTTTATTAGCATTTTCTATAAATTCCCGTTCTTTACATAGCACGAATAAAATGCTAATACTAAAATAAATACAAATTTTCGTCCCCTTGTGAACTGAAAGGGGCACAAAGAGATTATTTGTTGTTATTTATCAATAACAATTTTACTTTTTTTGCCTTAAAATTTGTGTAATAGTACTTGTCACATAATTTGTTCTGTTTATGAACAAAAAAATAACTTTGTGTTTGGATTAAAGATTTAATGAGGAAAGAAATGATAAAAGATAAAAGATACAACGGTCCCGAATAATTGAATCATTTAAAAAAAAATTATTCACTAAATTCTTAATCCAAACAAAATTTAAAAAAATAATTTTTAAAAATTTAATATTTTTCAATAATCAATTTTAATATAAAATCAACTACAATAACACCTTCAAAATAGAGAAGTAAATGCGATCTTTTTATTCCTTTAACAACCAAAATATTCACTCACCACGACCCTGCCTTGGCCACCAGCCATTCCTTTTTTTTTTTCTTCAAACAAAACTGTTTTTTCGCAACAGATTTTCAAGAAAAAGAACAGTTTTGCAGAAGAAAACTTGTTTTTGAGAATTTTATGATTTTTAGTTTTTTTTAATTTTAAGTTATAGAAACAATTTTTTTTGGAGAAGACTGCTTCCTTTTTTTTTTTGCAGTTTCTGAAAAACAGAAAACAGTTTCTCCAAAAAATTTTAAAAAAAAAATTTTTTTCTTTGAAAACAGGAAACAATTTTTTTAATTGAAAACAGAAAGAAAAATCAAATAAAGAAAAAGAAAAAAAAATAGTTTTTTTTTTATTGTTCCTACCTCATCCATTTCAAGCTCATTTTTGTCTTCCATTCAACGATTCAATTTCATCCAACCAAACGGAGCTTTACTTGTCAAAAGTATGTTTTGCTTTCACTTGCAATTCCAGTGTATTCTTTTGATGGTTTATTCCAATAGACATTCGTCGTGTGAAAGGAAGATTCAAGGTTTCAGAGTTCAACTATTTGATCAGGCATTATTCATTTCTTTCAATGCAAGGACGGATTTAGAATTGTAACTTTGGGTTGTGAAAACATATGCCGACAATAGTTAAAGACAATTTGACGAGCAAAAATAAATTATGCTATAGGAGCTGCATTACTCCATAATTATTTT
>BRYF01000008.1:23412500-23415000 GCA_030159135.1 Actinidia polygama
ATCTGGGGTTAAGGCAAGCCAATATGCCACGGGTCCTATCTTATTTAAAATTTCAAATGGTCTCACATACCATAGACTCAATTTCTTTTTTTTTTTTCCAAATCTCATAATCCCTTTCATTGGTGAGACTTTCAAGAATACCCATTCATCTTTTTGAAAATCTAACTCTATTCTATTTACATCAGCATAATTTTTCTGCCAATTTTGTGCCACTTTCAGTCGATCCTGAATCAACTTAATTTTCTCTGTTGTTTTCAGCACAATATCTGACCTTGTAATCTCTGTTTGTCCAAGCTCCATCCAACACGACGATGATCTGCACTTTTTACCATAGAGTGCCTCAAAAGGTGTCATACCAATACTTGTTTGGTAGCCATTATTATAAGTGAATTCTGCCAAAACTAGGTGTTCCTCTCAGCTTCTTTGGAATTTCATTGCACATGCTCATAGCAAATCCTTTAACGTTTGTATTGTCCTCTCCGACTGTTCATCAATCTGTGGGTAAAAAGTTGTGTTCAAATTCAGCTTCATTCTCATGCCCGTTGTAGAGATTGTCAAAATCTCGACATAAACTTTAGATCTCAATCCAATGTTATTGATACTGGAGCTCTATGTAATCACACGATCTCTCTCAAATACCGTCATTTAATCTATAATCTATGTATTTTTAATTAAAATAAAATACGTGGACTTGATCAAACCATCTACTGTAAACTCAAATAGAATTATTTACCTTTTGTAAATCCATTACGATTACTTCCTTTTCGACCCCGAAATCATCAGAGTCGACTCTGACGCGTTATCCTCGGCTGACGGTAGCGACCACGAGGTTTTCATCAGAGGGTATCGATAATTTTCTTTCTCAACAAATTGATGGTTCTTTAATGTATCATGTAATCAGAGTTCATCAATCTTGATCTTGATCGTCATCAATCAATCTTGCTCAATCTTCATCTTCTTCAATCAATAAAAAATGGATCAATCAATCGAATCGGTCACCAATTCAACTCAACACCGCGTCCGTCCGCAACCTCACGAGTTCAAGCCTTTCAAAGCCCTCGACAGAAAGCTTTTCAACAACGACTCGCCAGTGATTACTTCCTTTTCAACCCGGAAATCATCAGAGTCGACTCTGACGCATTATCCTCGGTTGACGGGAGCGACCACGATGTTTTCATCAGAGGGTATCGGTAATTTTCTTTCTCAACAAATTAATGGTTCTTTGAAGTATCATGTAATCAGAGTTCTAGACCTTTAATTTGGGAGCAAATTTTGTAGTTTTCTGAAACGTGATTTCTCAGTTGGCCTTGGGGCATCTCCAACCCTTGGCCAAACTTTTCACTGAAGTGGTCTCAAATCAAGGAATAATCTAAATTTTCACCAAATCAAAGGCTGAACGAGTTTTTCTCCCAATTTGGTGTAAGAAGCTTTTGATGATAAGCTTAGAATTTTCTAAATGATTGGATCATTCAATTCTGTCATAAGATGGTTAAAATAGGTTTTTATGATAAGTTGGGGATTTCCCCCCCAAATATTTGATGATATCTAATTAAGCTTTTAAACAAAATTTATTGTCAAATTTGATGAAAAGAGAGAGTAAGGATTCGAGATGGCCTTAATGAGTTCGAATGAAATTTGTCTTTTGTTGTAAATTTTACGTTCAATGTAAATTTCACCATTCATGTTGCTAGGTGGGTACTGGGCAATGGATGCTATGTGGCCATCTCTACCCTGACTGATATCTCTAGTCAAATTGAGTAGAAATCTAAGTATAGAGGCTTCATTACATATGAAGCAATCTAATGGTAAAACTCAAAATTTGAGTAAAATCGTCAAGTGTGTCAAGTATGAGTGGAAGCTATGGGTTGGATTAAAGGAAAGGAGTGGAAAGTTTAAGTGTAAGTTGCCTGTTTCAAGTTTGGGTTATATAGATATTTGAGTAAGGTAAATGGGTCTGAATTGATTTGGCTAAAACTGAGCACAGTATAATATAAGTTTTGACTGTTTTGAGTAAAGGAGACGATGGTGTTTTGATGCGTTTTTACTCAAATTTAGATTTTCGTCAAAACTTGAGTAAGGGTTGGAAGTGCCCCCAATTGCCTATATATGAGTGCTTGGCGAGCTTAACTTGTGAACCCATTGTCTTTGTTTGTGTCTCCCATAGAAGAGCAAGTCCTGAAATAATATATATATATATATATATATTTTTTTTGTATTATTTCTAAAATTGTGCTATAACTTCTAACCTCTGCTTCACATACTTTTTTTTTTTGTTGCATGTCATTTATTTTCATTCATATTCATGTTTAGTTTTTGTTGTTTTTTGGATTTAGTTTACCTTTGTCACTATTATCTATTCCTTAATCTTGATCGTCTTTACTTTCCTTGATCTGTTTTGTATGTTACAATTTGTGAAATAAAATAGGCTTTCGGTATTCCTGTTTGTTATCTATTTTCATTTGTACTGGATTTGAATTTTTTAGTTCCTTGGTTTTAACTC
>BRYF01000008.1:23430000-23437500 GCA_030159135.1 Actinidia polygama
CTTGTACGTATTCTCAACTTTCTCTCCCCTGATAAGTATACTGTTTCGGTCTCCTACCACTCTCTCTCTACTTTGTTAGCAAGCGAATTACATATCTAGTAATTGCTGTATCATCTGATACTTTTGGGTGTTTTTTTAACTTGCCCCGTTTCAAATAAAAACTGAGTGACGTGCTTGTTATCTGACACTTATAATTATGATCTGGCACTACAAATAATTATGATCTGGCACTACAACAGCTTATTGAGTATTTTCTCACTTATATTAGAAAACAAATATGGCAACTCGATTGCATCAAAATTGAGAAAATGTATCCTTAGAATAAAAGAGGTTATTTGAGACTCCTATTAACTTCCAAGTTAAATGTGAAGGCTAACCTTTTTCTTTAATTGTAGCAATGAATATGAATTATGCTACTAATTAATTAAGGTTTAAGTTAGTGAGAAAACAAGTATTACTTAAAAAGAATTGGTATACAACCACTTCTTTTCTTACTTTGTCCAAGCTATTTTTCTTTGTTTGGTACAACAAGGTGTTATTTACATAATAAAAATAGAGTATAATCTAACTAAACATCGTTTCATTTTATCAAGCCGGTGAAACGAAGCCTTCAAGCAAAGAAGACTTGGGCAAGAAATAATATATTTTCCAGTGTGAAAGCTTTTAGTTGTGGAATCTAATTTATGGATGGTTGAAGTGTCAACTAAAACAAGAAAATGGAAACTTTCAAATCTTCCACCTACTTTGTTTTTCTAGAGCCACTTGAACAAAATCATCATACACATACTACCATCATGCCATTGTGGACATTGCCATGGGTTTTGGAGCCAATAGTTTGGGCGGATACAAGTGGACGAATCTCTCCCCATCATGCCATTGCTGGATACAACTTCTTTCGTCAAGCTATTGAACAATTGGAGCATTTGACGAAGAAGAATTATGTGAATATTTTTGTAGGGCAGTAGGTGACGGGTTAAGTGACCTAATGGTTGAGCTATCTCTATTTGGTACATGTTTTGGCGATAACAATACATAATAGGGGTGTCAACGATTTGGATTGGTTCGGATTAGTATGAATCCAAGAACCGAACCAAAAGTCTACGATTCAAGGAATACAATTCGTGTGCAAACCAAAAATCTACGGTTCGATTTCGAAAAAATTAAAAAATTCACGGTTCAGATCACGGTTAATCCACGGATTGTTACATTCCATGAAATTAAAAAAAAAAGATTTCATGGTAGCACCATAACAAGATGCTATAGCCGATCAAAAAAGAAACAAGTACAGGTAAAACACAAATTGAAAAACCATAAACTAATTGAAACCTTGATGCATGTAAATGACCTCATGGACCAATTTACTTTGAGACCTGCATGATCCGAGAGAATCAGAGAGAGAGAGAGAAAGAATGAGATAAATACTTGGTTGATCGGAGGAGATATCAGTCGGTCGCTGGATTGAATGAACAACAAAGAGAGGGAAGCACCGCAGTGTAAATTTATGATTGAAGACTGGTTGCTGCTTTGTAAAGAAAAATGTGAATTTCCTCATTGTTTAGGGTTTTTAACTTTTTGTACGTGCAAGTTGTTTAAAAATCCAAATAAAAATTACACTTGTCACCCCTAACTTCTATTTATACCATATTGAGTAATTTAGGGTAAATAGGTAATAATAATATGTTAATAATTATAATTCTAAATTCTTGTCCTAATATTTTATTTATTTATATATTTATTTATTTATTTTAAATCTCACGGTCCGGTTCGGTTAATCCACGGTTTGTTTATGAAAATTCATGGACCGAACCGCGAATTACAATTTTTTAATTTTTCAATCCGTGTCCGGACCATTAATCCACGGATCCAATAAAAAATCTACGGATCGGATCGAATCGGTTCGGTTCAATTCGATTTCACAGCTCGCGGGTTTTTTTTGACAGCCCTAATACATAATCACCATAAAAGAGATGTTGCTGGGTTATGAGCCTATTGCTTTAAAATCGAAATATCTGATGGCTTTTTAATTATTCTTCCAACAAATTGTCCTTCATGCGATTGAATACTCCTCTATTAGGATACAAAGGCCTTTATTGAGTATTATTTGTGGCTTACATTGATAGCTACTTTGGCGGTGGAAATTAACAAAAAGTGACTTGAGGAGAAAAGGACTTCAGAATTGAACTGGTCTTTTAATCTGGACTTGGTTCATCTTCATGGGTGGTCAATATGCAAAATTGGACCACTCTCTCTTTGAAAAGTCAATTGAAAATTAAAATTCATACTCTCTAACATTTTCTTTCATACTTTCCATTGTGGTAATATTACGAGTATTTTGATTTGATTATCATTAGGAGGGGTCGTAAATTTTGATTGGGCTAGTAAAATGGGGTGGAATCTTAATATAACTTCCTTCACTTGACGTTCAATATTTGGAATGGGACATATTCCATTATTTAAACCAATTAAAATGCTAGTATTATCCACACGCTATGCCAAACGGGTGGTGATTAAAATAACAATATTGATAGTCGATGACCTAGACATCTATAACTTACAACTCTTGAGATTGTTTTCTAATTTTTTTAAAAAGTAGTTCGTAAGAGTGTAAGACTAGAGTGTAACTCAATTATTAGATAATATTGCCCTTTTCATACTCTAGACCATAAAACATCAAAAAAAGGAGAAAACAAATCAAAATATGTCTAAGTGACACTCTTTCTCTACTACAACCACACTGCCATTACCGCCCAACCACATCGCGGTCGCCGTTGCCAATTGCATCATCTCCGCCACCATCGCTGTCAAATCCCTATCCCCCCGTCTATTTCAAATCTGAGATCTACAACACTACCACGACCTTTCAACATCATCGTTAGCCACGGTGCCACATCGTGTTTGCCTTCGTTACTACCACATCGCAGTTATAGTTACCATCACCACCGCCATTACTCCACCCCTCTCTCTCTCAAAATAGTAACAATGGGAGTCAAACTTAGAATATACGGACTTACTGTTGATGATTCTAGGGTTTGTCCATTCAACCGCTATGTTGAGGTGTTTAGTATAATTGAATTTATGTTAGAATTGTTTATCTAGATGCAAAAGTTGAAAAGTTTTAAAATAAAAATTTTAAGAATTAACGACTTTTTAACTTTTGTAAGTTATTTTTGACTCATAAGTAAAAACATTAGTTGTGTCAAATACTTATACACAAATTTTGAAAAACAGAAAAAAAAATCAGAAGTTACAAGTTTGCCTTCCCGCTATCCGTGTGGGTTAAGATATTTTGAATTTCAACTTTCATCTGTCCCTATATGGGATTGAATCGTCCGAATCTAGAAGTATGTGGACTAGTATTCGTCAAGCCAGGGTCTAGAAGTATGTAGACTTGTATTTTCCAATACTGCCATTTCATGAGAGAGAGAGAGAAAGAGACCTCCATAACAAAGGACCTATGATTCAAACACAGCTGATAACGCATGCCCCCTAGAACCAGGATAAAATCAGAAAATCCAAACCATTCTCCTCAAAATGCCATCATACGTCTCTATACGTTGGTAAATTATATTTACCAACCAATTAACCTTCTTTTATTTGACAACTTTACCAGATTTTGTTACTCTAATCTATTTATCCTTGTATTTAGAGGTGTTAAACCGGCAGAATTGACACATACAAGACATGTTAAAGTGTCCACTGGCACGAGCATCGAGATGGATGATTATTTTTGGGATATGACAAGGCAAATTTATGTGAGAAAATCTTAATTGATTTTATGTTTTTGATATATTAAATTTAATTATAAAAAAAATCATAACTCAATCATAAAGAAAAAATCGTGACATGGCACGAGACTTGAGAACTAAAGCTTAATTTGGTTTTGTACCACATTTCGTGTGCGTGGCCAAAGAAATTATTAATTCCTCATTAATTAGCTCTGTAAAAATAAAATAATAATAATAATAATAATAATATACAAACAAAAAATTTGAATAGAACATAAAACACTTTTCACAGTGATTATAATTTTAAAAAATTAATAATTATTGTATTAATCTGATATTAATTTTTATATAAAACAATTTTCACTGTGATTATAATTTTTTTTAAAATAATAATTATTGTATTATCCTGATATTAATTTTTATATATCGAAACTGATGGGTTCAACGGAATGTCCGTACTAGGATCTGCTTCTATTTTTTGGCAATATAGCTTCTGCCAAAATAGTAAAAAACAAAAATTTGCATTTATTGGGTCCAAATTATCTCTCTCCTGTCATTATATATACACACATCCAATCTATATATATATATTCAAGAACAAAGCGGGCGAGCGAGCGAGCGAGAGAAGAAAATGGAGGGTAAGATCTACCAAAACCACACCTTGGAGTGGGAGATTAGCACCTTCATCAAGGTATGGGTTTCAGTGGTTGTATCTCTATTGTACTGCCACGTGGCAAGTAAAATTGTCCCTAGAGGCCTCACCAGGCTCCTCACGTTCATCCCTGTGGTGTGCCTCTTCTTAGCCCTCCCTCTCCACCTCCACTCCATGCACCTTTGTGGCATGAGCGCCTTCTTCATAGCCTGGCTCGCCAATTTCAAGCTCCTCTCACTAGCCTTCGACAAAGGCCCGCTTTCCGACCCTTCCCTCTCTATCCCCCAATTCGTCGCCATCGGCTGTTTCCCGATCAAAAAAACCCATCCAAACCCATCTCCAAGCATCTCAAAAAAGCCCCGCAAGTCCCTTTGGAACTACCCGACCAAGATTTTACTCATAGCCGTGTTTATACGTATCTATGATTATAGTGATCATCTACACCCAAACCTCATCATGGTGCTATATGGTTTTCATATCTACTTCATGTTGGAGCTGATCCTAGTCACGATCGCGGCCCTGGCTCGATCTGTGCTGGGGTTGGAGCTCGAGCCACAGTTCAACGACCCCTACCTCTCTACCTCTCTACAGGACTTCTGGGGGAGGAGGTGGAACATCATGGTCACTCGTACCCTGCGCCCGCCCGTATACGATCCGGCCCTGAGCTTGTCGACGAGGGTCGTGGGCCGGAAGTGGGCCCCGCTTCCTGCCGTGTTCTGCACGTTCGTGGTGTCGGCCATGATGCACGAGCTCATATTCTACTACTTGGGCCGGAAGCGGCCCACCTGGGAGATGACTTGGTTTTTCCTGCTCCACGGGGTGAGTTTACCGGTTGAAATTGCCATCAAGAAGGTGTTGAATGGCAGGTGTCAGTTGCCTCGCGTGATCTCCACCCCGATGACCCTTGGATACGTGATGGTTACCAGCTTTTGGCTGTTCTTTCCAGAGTTTTTTCGGGTCAAGTCGAATGTTAGGGCCTTTGAGGAGTACGCGCTTGTAGGCGCGTTCTTGAAGGACCTCCTTGTAGTGGCTGTGAAATCGACAAATTTCGATGCCTCAATAATCAAGTTACCGTATGTGCTTAGTTAATTTTACGTAATTGTGTGGTTACAATTTAGATTAAGAAATATTTTTAAAATTTAAAAATAAATATTATAAATTCATTTGATTATATGATCTCACACATTCAAATGAATTTGAATCATTTATTTTTAATTTTAAAAATATTTTTCTTCAAATTCGTAGCACTTCTAGTAATTTTTCTCGGTAGCATTTTTCTGAATTTCAGGTAGGGTAGGGCCACGTTTGGTGCACTTTCGGATTCGTCTTTTAAGGTAGGGCCGCGTTTGGTGCACGTAAAGGTGCAGTTGTGTAATTAGATCATGTCTGACAAATAAATAATAGGATCCCATGAAGTGCTAAGAGTTGCTAATGTATTAAGCTTGTGTGGGTATACTGTCGTGTATGAACTGATAAGAGAGTGTTGCAGCTTGAATTTGGCTTCTCTCCATCAAAATTACCAAGTCTTCTTCCCTTTAGTGATTTTTTCTTCTTTTAGTTTTGTGTTTTTTTTTAATTCACAACGAACTGAAAAATTTTAGAAATAGCAAAAAAAAAAAAAACTAAAGAAAAATATAGTTTGTTAGGTCCTGTCAAATTAATCGACCCCAAAGCCATGCATTCAGGGGCGGTCCAAGGAGGGGTCAAAAAAAATTTTATAATCTTTTTATATATTTTCTATTAGTTTTGACTATTTTGCTAAAGATGCCCCCTAAAAAAAATTCAGAAAGATTCATTAAAAATGTATAATTTGGCCCCCCCTCGGCAAAATTTATGCGTCCGCCACTACATGCATTAATATGTAGGGTTTGGACTTTAATGCTTTAAATTAATGACCCACTTTTTGAAATAAACAACACTTTTATATGTCAAAGTCTAAATAAATACATTGAAAAAGTCCTGAACATGAACGTAATGATTCTAGATGCCTGTGGTCTTAATCTTATAAATACAAGTATTCATTTATTTATAGAAACTTCTTAATCAGAGATATCATAGTAAAAACCTCCACCAACAATACCTTTAGGCCCGTTAGGCAAGGGGATAAGGAGGGGGGATAATTTTTCCCCCCGGATAACTTTTCCCCCCGGATGTTTGGCTGACGGATAACTTTCCCCCCCCGGATAATTTTTAGACCAGCAGGTGGATAAAGGCGGATAATTTTTGGGTGGCTTAGACCCTAACTAAAAGTTATCCAGGGGGATAAGAGGGTGGAGGATAAGGGAAAAAATATATAGAGAGAAACAAAATGTATATTTTTATTTATATATATATATATATATATATAAACAAAATATATATTTTTCATATCTAAATATTTTATATTTTGTTTCTCTATATGTATTTTCTTCCTTATCCCCCATCCTTATCCACCCATTCTAAATTTTATCCAAACAAAGTTAAAAGTTATCTCCCTTCAAAAGTTACCCCCTCTAAAAGTTATCTTCCTCCCATATCCTCCAGCCAAACGAGCCCTTAGAGATATCATTGCAAAAACCTCCACCAACAACAGTACCATTCTTCATCCATTGAAAATAGTTTGACAGTGTCAAATCTAGGATACCGTGGGACGCACAATCTAGCTAGCAAACAATTGGCACAACACCCAATATTAAATTCGAAATTTACTAATAATTGTCAAACGATTTGGTAAGTAAAT
Organism: Actinidia polygama; assembly: GCA_030159135.1. Lineage (NCBI taxonomy): Eukaryota > Viridiplantae > Streptophyta > Magnoliopsida > Ericales > Actinidiaceae > Actinidia > Actinidia polygama. Next base: position 23,437,097 of record BRYF01000008.1, read on the forward strand.
TATTGTAAAATTATGTTGTCAATTAAATTATCTTGAACACCAGAATTTGTGAAGAAAAATAAAGAAAAATGGGTTTAAATTTGAGCTATTGGATCAGTTGATTTTTTCTTTTCTTTTTCATTTGCTAAATTCTTAATTCAAACACAGACTAATGATTATGTGTACGAAAAAAAAAAGAAAAAGTTGATGTTTAGGTCAAGAATTTAGTGAAAGAAAATGAAAAAAGAAGAGAATTTTTAATAAATCAAACAATTTAGATTTATTTATTTTTTTCTTACACAAATCTCTCTCTAACTTTTTCACCTAAATACATTTTCCGATTTTCGCAAGGGGAGACGATGTGTGTGGCTTTCAAACCTTCCAAATGTGAATAACTCGTGTACTCCAATTTTAGTCTCCGAGCT
>BRYF01000008.1:23450000-23452500 GCA_030159135.1 Actinidia polygama
GAAAATAAATAAACTTTATAAAAAATAATAATAAAATAAAAAAGACACAAAACTAATGAAAAAGAATAAACAAAACTAAAACAAATAAATACACAAAACTAAAAAAACAAAAAAATAATAATAAAAAAAATAATATTAAAATAAAAAAGACACAAAACTAATAAAAAAGAATAAACAAAACTAAAATAAATAAATACACAAAACTGAAAACAAAAAATTAATTAAAAAAATTAACAAAATATATTAATAAAAAAAAAAAAATCATATCTACTCAACAAATTTAATAAATTTTTGACCAAAAGTGTAAAATTTGATAATAATTTTTTTTTTAAATTATTTACCAAAAAATAAAAGTAATAAAGAAATAAATAAATTTTATAAAAAATAATAATAAAATAAAAAAGACACAAAACTATTGAAAAAGAATAAACAAAACTAAAAAAAATAAATACACAAAACTAAAAACAAAAAATTAATAAAAAAAATAAACAAAAAATATTAATAAAGAAAAAAAAATCATATCTACTCAACAAATTTAATAAATTTTTGACCAAAAGTGTAAAATTTGATAAAAAATTTTTTAAATAAATTTTATAAAAAATAATAATAAAATAAAAGAGACACAAAACTAATGAAAATGAATAAACAAAACTAAAACAAATAAATACACAAAACTAAAAAAACAAAAAAATAAAAAAAAAATAATATTAAAATAAAAAAGACCCAAAACTAATAAAAAAGAATAAACAAAACTAAAATAAATAAATACACAAAACTGAAAACAAAAAATTAATAAAAAAAATAAACAAAATATATTAATAAAGAAAAAAAATCATATCTACTCAACAAATTTAATAATTTTTTGACCAAAAGTGTAAAATTTGATAATAATTTTTTTTTTAAATTATTTACCGAAAAATAAAACTAATAAAGAAATAAATAAATTTTATAAAAAATAATAATAAAATAAAAAAGACACAAAACTAATGAAAAAGAATAAACAAAACTAAAACAAATAAATACACAAAACTAAAAACAAAAAATTAATAAAAAAAATAAACAAAAAATATTAATAAAGAAAAAAAAATCATATCTACTCAACAAATTTAATAAATTTTTGACCAAAAGTATAAAATTTGATAATAATTTTAAAAAAAAATTATTTACCGAAAAAATAAAACTAATATAGAAAATAAATAAATTTTATAAAAAATAATAATAAAATAAAAGAGACACAAAACTAATGAAAATGAATAAACAAAACTAAAACAAATAAACACACAAAACTAAAAAAACAAAAAAATAATCAAAAAAAACAATATTAAAATAAAAAAGACCCAAAACTAATAAAAAATAATAAACAAAACTAAAATAAATAAATACACAAAACTGATTTAATAAAGAAAAAAAAATCATATCTACTCAACAAATTTATTAAATTTTTGACCAAACGTGTAAAATTTGATAATAATTTTTTTTTTAAATTATTTACCGAAAAATAAAACTAATAAAGAAATAAATAAATTTTATAAAAAATAATAATAAAATAAAAAAGATACAAAACTAATGAAAAAGAATAAACAAAACTAAAACAAATAAATACACAAAACTAAAAACAAAAAATTAATAAAAAAAATAAACAAAAAATATTAATAAAGAAAAAAAAATCATATCTACTCAACAAATTTAATAAATTTTTGACCAAAAGTGTAAAATTTGATAATAATTTTTTAAAAAAAATTATTTACCGAAAAATAAAACTAATAAAGAAAATAAATAAATTTTATAAAAAATAATAATAAAATAAAAAAGACACAAAACTAATGAAAATGAATAAACAAAACTAAAACAAATAAATACACAAAACTGAAAAAACAAAAATAAATAATTAAAAAAACAAAAACAAAACTAAAATAAAATACAAAAATTTTAAAAAAAAGTGAGAGGGCACCGAGTGAAGAGAGAGAGAGAGAGTGAGAGAAACAAGGGGGAGGGGCATAACAGTTTTTTAATGGAGAGACAAGGTGGGGCAGGAGGGGAGGATTTGTCAGGGGAGAGGGAAAAGAAATTTACATTTTGAGGTTTCCTTAATACTTTTTTTCTTCTCATTTTTAATTTTTATTTTTTAATGTGAAATTTTATTTCATAGTTTTGATCTTTTTTTTTCTCTTATGGTTTGATTTTCGGCTTTGCTTTTTACAACTGTTGATTTAAATTTTTTTATTTTTCTTCATTTGTTAGTTTCTTCTTTTGAATGTTGCATTTTATATTTTATTCTTTCATATTGTTTTTTGCTCTTTTAGTTCGATTTTTGATTTTTCTTTTTATGATTTTTCATTTTTTCAATCTTAATTCTTTTTATTTTATCATTTGTATTTTTTAACGAAGCTTCTCTTATTTTGTTTTCTCTATATATTATTTTATATTTCTATTTTTAGATATTTTTCCCCTTTTATAATTTTTTCTTTGAAAGTTTCTATGATTTTTTTTGAGATATTTA
>BRYF01000008.1:23525000-23530000 GCA_030159135.1 Actinidia polygama
TGTACTTTTATAATAAATTTATTTTAGATCTTTTTATTTCTGATTGTATTAATTAATCTCTTACACTTTAAGCCAACTATTAATTTAATTTTTATGTCCATTTGTTATGAAATTAAATGACAAAAATAGGTCATGTCATCTCACTAAATAAGGTGGTCAAGTGATACTTAATTGGATCGCAAATATACATAAGAGCTACATTGACTTGACTAGTATAAAGGATTGACAGAGACACGCGCAAAAGTGAATGTTCAAACTTTTGATTTTAATGAAAGAATAATTTACCCCAACCTTTTAAAATGGATACTATGAACTATTATGTTCACAATAAAAAGTCAGCCACCTAGCTAAGGTGATGATTATTATCAACATGCTAATTTTTTTTTTGTCAAAAAGTTCCACAAACTTCACGAGTCTGCCTAAGCCATCATAAACGTCACAAAATTGAGCTTTGGAAAGTAACCAAATCACGAAAAGCCAAATGCTTATGTAAAAAATATGAAATTAATGATGCTTTTATGGTCGCTTTGCGTGTGGAAAAGCGATTAAAATGATGCCTTTTTCATTCAAACAAGTCATGAAGATATATGCATTTGTCAAATTCCAGGTCCCTAAATAGGGGTGGGCAAAATACCCGTTGGACCCGAGAATTGAACCGAGTCGATCTCATTGAGTCGGGTTAGTTTGGGTCTACCATGCCCTCTGTTCGGTTATAGATCTAAAAATTCCGGACCCGGTCGTCTCGGGTCTACAAATTATTTATCCCGAATCGACCCGATCCGAGAACCGACCCGAGAACCAACGTCTAGAATCAAACTAAAATCGATTCTATAGACATACAATACACTCACCACACTAGATTGTTACCTATTTTACCCATAACCGATCGAGAACCGACAAAAACCAGAGATCCGACCCAACTCGAAAATGGAGAACCGAAGAACCGCACTGGACCCGAGCAGTTCGGTTCTTTCGGATAATCGGGTCAGTTCCGAGTTCAAAAAACTGAAACCATGGATGGTTAACTGACCCGACCCGACCCACCCCTATCACTAAATGATATTTTAGTGTTTGAAGCATTAAAAAGGCCACCATATATTGGATGGTAACAATGATCAATAGCACCATGGATCTCAAGAACAACCCATAATGAGAATTAAAAATTATATGTGATATAATTGAGCTAAGGTCATACTTAGTGGACAAACCACGTAGAACACGTTTACAATGAATTCGATCGAGAGTGTTCACAGCTAAACCGGGGTTGAAAACGGGTTTAGGGGTTGAAAAATGTGTCTTGTTCAATGGTTCTTTACTTTAATGCACTTAAAGTTGGTGAAATAACGAGAATCTCATAATACACAAATCTTGAGACTAGATCATGTTTTGCTAAGCGTATTGAAGGAAAAAAAAACATAAAGTTTTGAGAATAGAATCTCTCGTGTTGATAGTTTTACCTTCTATTTTTTAGAAGACACGATTTGTATGACTTAAAAGCAAATATTAATATAAGAGGAAAAACGCCTATCATCGTACCAAATCACAAATTTCACTGTCCATGAAACTTTTCCTCATCAAAATTGGAATGAAAATTTGAAAAATTTGCATTTTTACAAAAAGACAATAAAGTAAATATCAAAAAAATAATATGACAATGATATAATTATAAATAAATATTTTTTGCATGAGTATTAGATGTTAAATTGATTGGAAGTCCGACAATACACCACATTATTTTGTACAAAAAAATTGTATATATGTCATTGCTCCAAAATCTTTGAAAGGACGTGAAAGTCCTGCATATGAAATATGAAAGTTGTGTTATTCCATGGAGTTTGGATACTTTGAAGTGGAGGATACATGGTGTGTTTTCTGAAGTGTATAAAATAATATCGTTTTGTATATTTTAGGATTAAAATAACGTCATTTTAATTAATAATAAAACGACGTCGTTTCATAGTCAGGACCAAACATTCTCTACTTTGGAGGATCCGAATCCTATTCCAAGGACATTGACATTAGTAGCGGATGCAATGTGTGCTCAGCTCCCCTCAAGTTTAATTTTTTTTTTTTTTACCTATAGTTTTATAAAAAAAATTCAATTTGCCCCCCCTCAAAAATTATTAATCCCCCCCCCCCCATATTGTTAAAAATTCTTGTTAGCCATATTTTCATAACAACTTTTTAATTTGTCACCCCGAATATTTTTTCTTGCTCCGCCACTTATTGACAAGTCACCATCCCTGATATCCCTTCTTACGTGTGACAAAGCTAAGATTGATCCCATCTCTTACCAACTTCTCCAAAATAATAGTAATCAACAGGAACAAACATTATCTTTTTAACCAGCACTATAAAATGCCACTCATTCGTTGCTAAACAACTCAGCATGTTGCATTAGAAAACAACATAGCCCTTGCAAATGAGTGTCATCACCATTTTTTATTACTAGTCCTACTTTATGTTTAAGTTATATTAACATGAATCATGAATGAATTGGAAATTAAAGGTATCACAATTTTTTTATGATAAAGTACTTTACGCATAAGTTAAATTATCAATGAATTGATTGTGTCATTTATAGGCTATTACGAATTCCAACAGAAGTGTCATCATGTGTTGCGGCAACTTTTAAATTAATATTGTTCTAATGATATTTTTATGTTGGTTCTTATGATTTTTAAGGGTCTTAGGAGGATTAGTTTGGATCATTAGCTGTTTGATTGTGTTAAGGGTTTTATTTATTTATTTTTAAAAAACTAATATGGTGATTTTTAATTGGAATCTTAATTCGTGTTATTGTTCACATATACATTGAAATTACTTGTTATGAAGCACATCTTTTTTTCTTTTTACTTTGCAGTCTTGTTGAAAAAGATTGAAAATTAAAAGCATGATTCAATTCCTTTTGGTCAAGAATTATTGAAAATATAAGTTCAAATTTGCAAAACAAAACATGAAAATCAAATAGCCCAGAAAATGTAAATATAAAGAAAATAAGAAAATGTGAAAATTATTATTCATAATCTCTTTATTTTACGAGTGTGCATATTTCAGAGTTATTAATTACGTACTGTATTGTATAGACAAACACATACCTTATGTTCCGTTTCGTTCAAAATACTGGCTTTCTCACCAGAGTTTCGGAATTCCTTTGGTACACAAATTGCATTTTTTCATAAATTTAGAAATTTTTTTCACTTGAATCTTATTCGTTATTGTTTTAAACTTATGATACGTGATTAAAAATCATGTTGTTTACAATTCTATTTACTCCAAAAGAATACATGTGAATTGTATAACTATTGATTTGAAACAGTACGTTCGTTTATACTAGTACCGATAAGTATTTTATTAATAATCAAAACAGTACATTGGCCAATAAGAATTGAATACCTTAGAGTACTTTCATGCATTATTTTCTAATATAACTTTTCTAATTTATAAGATACTAGAAATTATCCGTGCCCACGGGCACTACGTAAAAAAAAATCACCTCTTAAATTTACTTGTTAGAGTTTTACAATCTAAAAAATAGATAAAATTTAAATATCAGATAAAAGATACATTGTATGCATATACGAAGAGATACATTGCTACAAAATGGAAAATAAATTATAAAAAAAAATAGACGTATGAAAAATATTTTCCTTTCTATCTTTTATTGTCCTTAGGGAATTTTTTTCAGCGATTAATTAATATTTTATATTTTTTTGATAAAAAGTCTAAAAATATAAAAAAATATATAATTTAAGAGAACGTTCAGTAAAAATTTTATCTCCAAATTAAATTATTTTTTTATATTTTTAGACTCTTATTGTCAAAAATTTGATCAAATAATAAAAAATCTTAAATACAAAAAAATAAAAAATGAGAGGAAAAGAAATGTGTGTTTTAATTTTTTTTTGTGGGTTCCACTAAAAAAATAATTATAAAATATTTGTCCAACTTTAGAGGGTTTTTTTCATTGGGTCCCACACATTTTGATAAGAAGGAAGTGATAGTTTTAGGCGGAAAAAAATAATCTCATGTGAAATCTCAGCGGTTGAATTTTCTTAAATAGATTTCAACCGTAGATAGCGAAAGATAGATTTAGAATTCAAACTAAATTCCAATTTGTATTATAGATAAATTTCAATTATTCAGCTAGTTAAACCATGGTCTGCATGGCAGAATATATTTTTCTCAAATAGAAATACTGAAAAATTGAATGAAAAAAAAAAAGAGAAAAAAGGTCACTATATATTACAGTGGGGGACTTCAATTTTGTAGGGCCGAGTATATGCAGGCTTCTGCTAGGAAACACGTGTGCCTCTCAGAGTAAAATTTCTCCAAAACACGGCACCAGTATCCACTAGCCCAAGACCAAAACAGTTGACGAGTTTTCAACACAAAATCGCCGTCTGATTTTGATCAAACGGCAAGGATCGGGCGAAGATAAAGACGTCAACCTCAATGTACCCAGTGGAGCAATCCAGCTGGCAGCTCGTGTTGATCCCGTGTCAACTGTCATTCTCTCTCTCTCTCTCTTGTGACCAGACAGACCCTTATCGTAAACCGCGACGGATCATTATTACCGAGAACTGTTTACTTTAATTTCTCAACTTCCATGAAAAGGTGTTGATGTAATTTTGTTAAGAATACGATGCGACGCCGACACTCCAAATCAAGTAAACCAGCAGGGCCAAACTAAACTGACAGCTAGAGCACCACGATCCTTCAGAACCAGTCCCTCGCACGAACCTATGACATAACTTTAACTTATTTTTAAAACTTAAAATTTGTGCTAAAATTAACAAATTTTGAAGCTTATTTGGGACCTATTTCAATAATCCATTAGAGGTGAGAACAAAAAAACATTAAAATTGTGAAACCGTTCAAACCGAATTAATTTGCGAGACTTAGTTACTGTTGTGGTAGAATTTTAGGATGAACAACCAACAATTAGAATTGCTCATAAGCTCGATATTGACATTTGCGACCTACGCAAGGAACATATG
>BRYF01000008.1:23640000-23642500 GCA_030159135.1 Actinidia polygama
GGAATAAATATTATGGGGTGGAAAGAAATCGAGTGCAGATTAAGCGGTAGCACAAGGAGGTTCCTTGTGTTGTTAGGCTCTGCTCGGCTAAACCTGCAAGGTAGCAACCGTGAGAAGGACTATCCCAACATGTTCTGAGGACGACTCTTCGAAGATCAAGTTAGTGATCGGAGGAAACAAGCAAAGAGAGAGCAATGGAGAGTTCTTAGACTCTATTCTAGAGAGAGAGAGAAATGGTTACTTATTGAAGAGAGAGGAGTGTTCCTTTTGTACCGTAATTTGGTGCATGCGGACACATGTCAGTTGTTGTGTCAGTGAGTAGGTGACTGATCCAATCATGCTTTTATGGACGTGGTTAGTAACTAACTTGTCATATCATAGGAACTTGAGCCCATGTGTGTGGGTGGCAATAGAAGCTTCACGTGTACATTATTTGCTACCCTGAAGCTCTGTAGGAAAGCTCCGTGGAGATGTTCATTGTGCTCCCGTCTGAGTTCTCGTGTTAAGGTGGCAAACCGAACTTGTTATAGAGTAACAGTCTGACGATTGCGCGTGGTGAAGCTCGAGCAAAATGTTGGTTATATATTTTATCCCCTCACAACTATTATTGTGATGTAACAAAATGGACACACCGTTAAGTTGTTGATCTGCCTAGTCCTTAAATTTTGTGACACGGCAAGATGCAGAACCAAAATAAAGACATAAATTACATTTTGCACTACATTGATCCCATTTCAGCTATTTAAATTCATTATGGTAGAGCCAATCAGGTTAAGAGTTATTATGGTCTTTCTAATTAGGAGAATGCTAGCCACCATCCAATGGGTAAAAAGTGTACTGTCAAATATGAAAATTTATAAAATTACGTGCAAATGTATTAAAATATATAAAAAGTATATACATATCTGTAAAAAGTGTGCATTAACTATCATCCTATGGCGATGGTTCGCAATACCATCCTAATTCAGTTACTACGAATAGAGGTCTTGTAAGCCTCACGTGCATGGGTTAAGCATTAGAGGCTAAAGTGGAAAAGTATGCAAAGTGAAAGGGTATAAAGTATAGTTTACCCAATACGAAGGGAGAAAAGATAAAAATTAGGGAAAATTATGCTATATCCCTAAAGTATTTATATTGTATCACTTTTTAAGAATGTATTAATTTTCTTGATTTTAATCCTAATGTAACCAATTGTTTTTTTATGTGGTCCTTAGCTAATTAGAGGTATTGCTTTCTAATTTCTTTTTTTTTTATTTTTATAAATAGAGTCTTAAAGAACTTTTTTTAAAATATTTTATATTGATCGTGGATCCGACTCGATAAAAAATTTTAAACGTTTTTATTTCTAATTTCTTTGATTTTTAAAGAAATTTAACAATATAAAAAAATATTTAAATGTTTCATATTTTTCGTGAATCCGACTCGATAAAATTTTTTAAATCTTTTTATTTCTATTTTTTTTATTTTTAAAGAAATTTAACAATATCAAAAAAAATATCAAAGTCCCTTTTTATATTAAATTAAACTTAAAAATTAACATCTGTAATTAAAAAAAGACAGCGTAAAACCTAATTGGATATGTTATGAACAAAATAAAGGGAATTAATACATAATATACCAAAGTGATACACAGTAAATACTTTATGAATTATTGGAATAAATTATCCTAAAAATCACAACAACAAAAATAAATAAATAAAAAACATAAGAATTCCGACAGCTTGGTACGGAGTTAAAAAGTGGAAGTGGGTCATTCGACGGTCCTAGGTTTCCGTACTTCGAAAAAGACTTCGCAGTTCTCTCTCTCTCTCTCTGCTGCTGCTGGTGCAGTGTTTGATCTCCACATACGAAAATGGTTGTCTCTTTTCTCTCTCTAAAAAACTCAATTGTTCTCTGTAATTATACTCTGGTTTTGTGTTCTAATTTATGCATATCTATTTCTCAATTTGTGAACTCGTTACTGATTTTTGTTCTTGTGAAATGTGAATCATCTATGGCTAAATTCTCTTATAAATGCTGAATAAATTCATAAATCAGGCCTTCTCTTGCTTGTTCCCATGTTTTCGTTTGCTCATGTTATTTGTTTTTGTTTTTGCCTTTTCCTAAATCAGGGCTAACATCTAGAGGCACATAAATAGGTCTGTTTGATACGATGAAAAATTGTTCTAAAATATTTTCCAAGAAAATTTTCTTATGGCTACATATTCTTGGTTAATTTGTAACATGAAATGAAATATTTTCTTTCAAAAACAAAATCTCAATCCCAATTTCTTTTTGTTAATTGTACTTGTAATGAAATGCTGCATGCTTGGCAATGAAGATTGATAAAAATGAGTTCTAATTGTTGTTTTGGATGGGATAGACAACCTCGAAGCGACTTGCAGAGAGAAAAGTAGAGAAATTTGAGAAAAATATCACTAAAAGGGGATCGGCGAAGAAAGGGTACAAATACACTGTTGGCAACATTATTGTTGGAGTCTTTATTTTCGTGGTCGTCGGA
>BRYF01000008.1:23755000-23757500 GCA_030159135.1 Actinidia polygama
AATTGGTTATGATCTTCACAAATTCATTGCCCTGCCCTCAGCCACAACAATAGAATACCAAACATGGCTTCGTCAAGATAAACTATTTTTTGGTGCTCTTGTTGGCTCCTCCCTCACACCGTCACTCTTTTTATCACTCAATCGCAGAAGACATCTGGGATGTTCTAGCGAACACCTATGCCCGGCCTTCACGATGTCACATCAAGCAGATCAGAGCACAAATTAAACAAGCCAACAAGGACTCCCAGACAATTTCGGAGTATATGGCCCTCGGCAAACCTATGGATGTTGAGGATCTCACTGAGAAAATTCTCAATGGCATTGATGATGATTACAAGCCGATCACTGACACTCCAACTTCTTTTGATGAACTGCATGAAAAATGAATCAACAAGGAACTCTCGCTACGTCTCCATCATTCCAACTCATCTCCACATCCAACTTCTACAAATCCGGCCAATCCTCGATCCAACTTAGGAAACTTCGGCAGCCGTCCTCAACACTCATCTTGGGAGTCTTCCTACCAACCATCGACAGGTCCGGTCTCAGGCGTCTCAAACGCTGCAATCCGGGGTAGTCGCCCCCCACCTCGGCCCTACCTAAGTCGTTGCCAATGGTGTCGTGTACAAGGTCATACCCTTCCACAGTGTCCTGTCTTTTGTCAGATGCAGCCAACCCTACAAACGCCTCAGGACCTCGTCAAACTACTCAATGGCAACCTCGCCCTCCGGCTCCATGGCAACCACGAACAAATCTTGCAACCTCCAACATTCCTGATAATTCTAGTTGGCTTCTTGATAGTGGCGCATCGCACCACGTCACCACCGACCTGAGCAATCTCTCTATTCACATTCCATATGATGGCTCTGACGACATTGTGATTGGTGATGGCACGGGTCTTCCTATCACCCATACTAGTCTCTACACCCTCACACACTTTCTCTTTAAATAACATTTTTTGTGTTCCTACCATGAAAAAGAATCTTATTTCTATATCTAAGTTCTGTCAAACCAATAATACCTCTAGTGAATTCTTACCTACTTCTTTTCTTGTGAAGGATCTCCGCACGGGGGCAACCCTTTTGCAGGGTCGAACTAAGGATGATGTGTATGAGAGGCTGGTTCTCCCAGTCAAGTATTCTCCGTTACTTGCGTTCTCAAGTGTCAAGACCACTTCGTCCGAGTGGCATCATCGATTAGGTCATCCTTCGTCTCCAATTCTTAAGCATATTGTTTCCAATTTTTATTTGTTTCCAATTTTCATTTAGAATTACCGACTCCTTTAAATTTGAATTTCAATTATAACTTTTGTCAATACAATAAAAGTCACAAGTTACCGTTCTCAATTTCTTCTAATGTCACTTCCTCTCCACTTGATATTATCTTCTCTGATGTGTGGACCTCTCACGTCCATTTTGTTGATGATTTCAAGTACTATGTTATTTTTGTTGATCACTTTACGAAATATATCTAATTTTACCCACTCAAATGAAAATCACATGTTCTTGATACATTTGTCAGATTTAAATCGCTTGTTGAAAATTTCTTTGAAAAGAAGATAAAAACACTTTATTCTGATAATGGGGGGAATATCATGCACTTTCCACCTTTCTGGTTACCAATGGTATTTCACATCTAACTTCTCCTCCACACACACACCTGAATACAATGGGTATTCTGAACGTCGTCGTCATCATATTGTTGAAACAGGACTGTCTCTTCTCTCTCATGCATCCATGCCTTTATCCTACTGGTCATATGCTTTTCCACTTCTGTGTATCTCATCAATCGCCTACCTACTCCCAGCTTCATCTCCTTTCACCGTATGCTAAACTCTTTGATGCTCCTCCTAACTACTCTAAACTACATAGCTTTGGTTGTCTCTGTTATCCGTGACTCTGGCCATACTCTTCCCACAAATTTACTCCCCGTTCTTCTCCTTATGTTTTTCTTGGTTACTCTTCCACTCAAAGTGCTTATCTATGTCTTGAACCCACCTCCTTTCGTATCTACACGTCGCGTCATGTCAAATTTGTAGAGTCTATCTTTCCATTCACTTCTTTTCAATCTCATCTCGACCGCCCTTCCGCTGACACCGTCTCTCATTGGTGTTCCTCTGTGTCCTTTCTTCCAATTACCGGCTCATCATCCCTGGCTTTGACGTATGATCCCTCTACGAGCTCTATGCAGGACATCCCTTCCACCACTCCCACCAGCCCTCCCCTCCCTTCTCTCCCCGTGCCGGTCACGGATCACGCATCCAGTGCCAACACCAATCCACCACGAATCCCATCTCCACCAATTCTCTCCCCAGCCAAACCCCACCCACTCACCCTACCCTCCTCCAACTCTCCGACCTCTTCTCCCCGAGTTATTATCACCAGATCAAAAAAATTCCACAAGCCAATCAACAAATTAAACCTTACAGCTCAGCTCACTACATCCGATAAGCTTGAACCAACATCCGTGACTCAAGCCATCAAAGATCCCAACTAGTGTC
>BRYF01000008.1:23845000-23847500 GCA_030159135.1 Actinidia polygama
AACTTGAGGAGGAAAATCGATTCCTCTCATATATATTCATCACGAAAGACCAACGATTTATAATTACTTAGTCTTTTCCTTTAATTTTTATTTGGCAAGACAGCTAAGATTATAGACAAAAAGTCAAATTGGAGCCGCCACCAATTATTGATCTTAGGATAATATACTGAGATGAGTATATTCCCTTTCATCTTTAAAGATGAGTCCGGAGGTTACAGAAGCCTAACCACATGGTTAGGCTCTACTCAATATTTTTAAGTTTATTTTTTAATTAAATATTTAAGCCATTTATGAGCCTAACCACATGGTTAGACTCTACTCAATATTTTTAAGTTTATTTTTTAATTAAATATTTAAGCCATTTATGATACATGAACAGTTAATTACATAATTAAAAGGATGCAGGTACGAAACGTAAAAACATAAAAAAATCAAAAAACTCTTAAGAATTTTGGATCTAGTCTCCAAAAAATAAATAAAAATTACATGGCTTCATCAATTTTTTGATTACATTACAAGAGACAATGGTGAAACTCCAATCCTTAGGTTTTTGCTACGATCATAGAATAACAGAAAGAGAAAAAAAAATATACCTTCAACGTATACTTAAAATCGAAGAAGTTTCCACCACTTGATCGTCTATTTGTGCCCTCGGAATTGGATCGTGATTCTTGAACTAGCTTCCACAAACTCTTTAAACATTTTCTTCGTTTCGAAGAACCCTAAACTAAAAATATACTTTTTTTTATTTCTCTTCTCTTTCACACAAAAATTCTACATGCTATCACTATTTTTTTTCTTTTTTTTAATGATTTTTCAATGTATTTTTCTAATGTTTTTTTCAATGTCCATTATGAAAAAGACGAGTATTTATAGGAAAGCCTAGAGATGAAAAATGGCAACTTATGAAGTTGGGAATTTTTTAGGGAGGTTCCACCATTTAGGGAAAAAAATCTTTTCGGAGTGATTTCCCCACTTTAGGAAAGAGAATATTCAAATTCTTAGAAGGGAGAAAATAATAAAAATAAATATTTAGTTTTTTATAAAAACCATTGAGTTAAAAAAAGGCATTGGGCTAAAAACTACATGAATTTTTAAAAGAAAAATATTCAAATAGTTTGGTTAAAACACTTTAAAAAAATATTTGAGTTAATTAAATATTTTTAGGCTAAAAATAAAACAAAACATTTAAACAAAAAATGAAAGGTAAAGAGATAAATATTTTTAAAAATTATTTTAAAAACTCTTGGCTTTTCAAAATAATCTATTCCACTCTAAAATACTCCTAACCTCTCCTTAAAAATAAAGAAAAATATGTGGAATCACACATTCAATTCGGAATCACTTTGTTAAATTCTTTCCGTTGGGCAACGATCCCATGATGGGCAACGATCTAAAGATGGGAACCGGGGTCCCTGCAGGGAGCCAAAACGACGTCGTTTGGCGCGCGAGCAGTCCAAAACGACGTCGTTCTAATTAAAAAAATTTAGCCCAAAACGACGTTGTTTTGGATCTATACATTTTTTGGGTAAAACGACATCGTTTTGGGCTAGGCACGCGCCAAAACGACTTCGTTTTAGCGCCCCACAGGGAAGCCGCACTGCAACATCCCCAAATCCCTAAAGATGATGGATCTACATATTATGACAGAACAAAATGGGAGTTTCTACAAAATCCTGGAGGAGATTTGTAATCACACAGTCCAACTGAACAACATCAAGAGAATACCTTTTCTTTTCCGCAATTGATCTCTACTGTCTTCTCTTGAAGATTTTTTTAAGGAGACAAGGTATTCTTGTTTTTATATGTTTTCAGTTTTAGATTTTTAACAGAAAGCGTGCTTTTGAGGATTGGGATGGATTTTGTGGATCTTCAGCAGTTAATATCAGCATGTGGATAGTAACTGATCCCTTATGGCTCGCAATCAAATAAATCATTTTCTTGAATCAATTTTTCATTATAAGTTTTTACAAAATTCAAAAAGACTCTCTCTCTCTATTAAAATATGTTCTAAATTTTTACGAGGACATGTAATCGATGATCTCAAATTGAAATATAAAGATATTGATTTTTCAAACTATTCCTTTATTCTACCTTTAAATATATTTATTGTCATTTATAAGAGAGAGTTTCAAAAAATTATAAATCTTTATATTTAATATTTCAAAGACAAAATATTTTTTTTATGAGAAAAGCGATAATTTTATTAATAATAAGGGAGATCTACAATAAAGTAGAGCCTTATAAAATCGAGTGCCAATTGCCCAGTATTACTGTTCATACATTAGACTCATTAATTAATTAATAATACATGCTCCGCCAAATAATGTGCTAATCCAATTTCCCGTTCGACGAACTTTACTATACTCAATTTTCGAAAAGCAGTTAGTTGCAAGCCTAACATCCTCCAAAATTACATGACGTGGTGCCAAATTGCTCTTGTTGGTACATAAAGCCCTGATCAATTCAGTGGAGTCACCTTCCAAAACCCTATCAACGT
>BRYF01000008.1:23852500-23855000 GCA_030159135.1 Actinidia polygama
TTTGAAAATAAGTAATTACCTGACTAATAGAATGGAGGAACCTCATGATCACCCAGTCGAGATCTAGGTTTTCCACTGCCTCCTTGTCGGCGAGAAAAATGATCCCTTGGAGGAGCTTCTCTACCACGGCTAGATTCTCCATGACGAAATCTTCGAGCCCCAAGAAAACCCTAGGGTTAGTGATTGATACAAATATTATAATTTATCCATTGAATCCTCCTATATTTTAGCATCATTGCACATATTATTTTTTATATTTAAACATTATTTGGCACTAGAGATATAAAAGGGTTTTGCAAGACAAAAAAACATTTGATAAGAGCAAAAGAAGGATAAAGAAACCTGCCGGACCGATTCAGGCAAGTCTCTACCGGTCCAGAAATAATCAACAATCAAATTGCCTTAGCCCCAACCAGTCCAGCAAATGCCCGACCGGTCAGGAAGCCAACAGAAGAACATGCGACACATTTGTCATGATGATGGGCCAACTCATGGTAGCCAACCTTGACCAAAGAAATGGCATGTTCACACTAGAAAAGGAAATGGAAGCACTTTCTCTCCCTCTCTTTCAGTTCTCTCTCTCGGTTGTCTCTCTCTCTCTCTCCCTCTCCCTCTCCCTTTCCCTCTCCCTCTTTCTCTATAAAAGGAAGGAAGGGGGTTTCATAGAAAGAGTTAGATTTTGAGTAGGAATTAAAAGCATTTTCAATTTTTGTTAGTTTTAGATTAGATTAAAATTAGAATAATTTTCTTAGCTTTGAAGCACATTTATAATTAGTTGTTTTTCTTTTTCGTTCTTAGTTTAAATTCTCAAACACTTGTACTTTCTTTTGTTTATCAAATATATGTATGTTATTTCAATTACTTTGAATCTCAAATTGTCTGCCTGAATGGCTAAGTTCTCTCTTACATTAACCGTCTTAATGGTCAATTTTTTTGCTTAATTTGCTTATCAATTTTCTTACATTTTGTAATGTAATTTTACTTAGTGATGTTGACTAAATTTTGTTGGTTTAGTCTAAATACAAAGCTCTAATCCAATTCTAGAAAATTTAATTCTTCTTCTCTTAAATTGGACTTAAAAGGCTGTTTCAAAATTGATCAATAATAATGCAAAGATCGAAGTTTATTGTATAAATTTTTCATTATTTATTAACAAGATTTTTTGCTACAAATAATGCTTAGATCAATGGCATTCTAAGGGTTTGAAAATGTTAGTTTGATTTATTGTCAAGTCACAAACATATTTTTAGATACAAACGTTATCTTCATTAAAAAAACTTCCAATCAATTTCATCTTTACCTTGAGAACTGATTGAGCATAGAAAAGAAGAAAGAAACTAGGAATTCTATTAAAGGAAAAGAGCTAAGTGTTTGGACTATATCAACTTTTATATATAGATTACAACTCTGAAAACAAACAAATTCAAACTCTTTACAAAATTCTTTCTACACTCTTTATTATTTACAAACACAAAACTCAATCTTGCATAAAAAGATCTATGTGGAAATACAATTTCGAACTTCCGAGTATTATGCTGCACTGGTAGGTTCCTACACTTAAAAATTAAATTAGATAAATAAAATATACACCGAAAAGTGACAAGAAGCTAGCCGAGGTCCTCTCCTCAAGGACTGTAGAAGCTGGCATTACCTTGGTCGCTGCCCGACTTGACGTCACCTTGGGCTTAGCTGGGGCCTTTGCAATAAGCCACTTCTTTTTATCGTTAGGCGGCGACGTGGACCCTTTCTTCTTGACGTTTGTCGCCTGTTTGCCCTTCTTCAAGGAAGAGATGTCGGGCGTTTCTCACCAATGATGACACCCTTTGCCCTTGCAAGGGTCTCACCCTTTGGCTTGCCCCTCTCCTTGGCCATCTGGGTGAGCTTCTTCATGTCGATCTTCTTCAACATAGCTGCATAAAGAAACCAAGATTAATTAATAAAGGATATGAAATACTTTAAAGGGGAAAGAAAGAAGGTAGTACCATTTGATCTCAGCTCGGGGGGCAGCCGTGGATCCGATTAAGTATCCAAGTTTGATCTGCCTAGTTCCTAATTAAGAAAAGAGGGACGAATTTTTGCCCCAAGAAGTGATAGCAATGTCTGATCAAGAAGGGGAGGTAAGATTTCCCTCATCCTCTTTCTGCTGGTTCCTATGTACTCCATCGAGTCATCTCAGGAATGGTTACCTCAAGAGAGATCATCTCGGGAAAGGAGTGACTCACCCTCGTTGGCCGCAACGTGAGCCACATAACCCAAAGGTTTCTTCTCAGCATTATCCCTGCCACTAGACATCAACTTTCTGGAGTCGAGGGCGAAGCTTCGGAGGAAAGACTTCGAGTGAAGGACGTCCTTAATTGGGTAGAACTGTCCTTGCTCTAGTGTGCTTGAGATTTGGTCAAATCTTTCTTGCTTAATCTCGGTCAAGGTAGGCAACATGTTGCAGCGCCGACATGAAAGTGTTAACACGATATTAGATAAAGAAATAATAAAAAACTTAGTA
>BRYF01000008.1:23935000-23937500 GCA_030159135.1 Actinidia polygama
TCTTTTTAGTTTTCCCCCACCCTGAAGCTAAATGGAAAGTAATTATAATTTCAACCTTCATGATAAAATATCTATCAAAGATTCAAATTTTGTTTCGTCAAAACCAACCAAGTGTTCACAAACATTTGTACTTTGATGTAGTAATACTTTTATCTGAATGCTAGTCTTCATGTTGCCCCTTGTGTTAATGAGTAACTTATCTTTCCTAATGATTTCTGGCAGTGTGACAATGAAAGTTTGTTCGTCAAGTTCAGAAGGTGGTGGAGAGGCGCTGATATATTTCATAAAGCCTACCTTCTTGTTCCAATATGTGAGAAGTAAGTTGTTTGAGTTAGGTTTGAAGTTTCTATGGGTGCGTTGTTGGGGCAACTCATAGAAAAAGAAAGATCATCATCTAATTAATTACTAATTGAGACGATGCTTTCTTGTATCTCATGAAAGAAGTTGATATTTGACACTCTGTTCTAAAAATCGGCCGCCTAGGCCCCGCTTAGGCGCTAGGCCCCCCCCGACCGCCTAGGCGGGCCTAGGCCCCGCCTAGGTGCTAGGCCCCCGGCTGCCCGCTTACCACCTAGTGCTTTTTAGAGACCTAATTTCTAATTTCTATGTATTTTAGAGACATAAATTGTCATTTATATCTTCCTCTTAATAGTATTCAACATTGAATTGTGAACTCAACTATTTTGATGTCATTTCTTTGTTAGAATTTGATATTTAGTAATTTATTATTGTTTTTAATAAATATTAATTCTCTAAATAAATAAATAAATAAATAACCGCCTAGGCCCCCGCCTAGGCGCTAGGCCCCCCCTGGCCGCCCGATTACCGCCTAGCGATTTTTAGAACCTTGATTTGACACAACACACATCCCAAAAAAAGAAAAAGAAAAAGAAGAGTATGACTTGCATTGCTTGGTTTGCAGCTAGTATTAGCAACTACTTGACTTTTTTGGAGGAAAAACATGAGTAATTGTTAGAAATTTCTTTTGGGATTGGGTGTTATAATTAAAGAATGAAGCTCCCCATTACCCAGTTATTTTGATTTTGCCAGCTTTTTTATTATTACTCAATGGCTATGAGGTTTAGGCTGTTAGCAGAGTTATTTTAATCCTCAATGCATCGATCATGCAATTTTGAGATTGTGGCTAATGAGAACCATAGCTGTTGTGGCGTGGTGATGTCATGTCTCCACTATGGAGGGGATGACCTGGGTTCCATGTATTGATCAGGAAAGAGGAAATAGGGGGAAAAAAAGAAAAAATTATGCATTACAGCATTGTCACAATATCTAGGGATAATATTGTGTCTTAGTGGTTTCTGCAAGCAGTAAAGATATCGTTTTGGGGTCTTTTGATTTCTTGGCAACCATTTGGAACTTTGGCCAAAAAGTCAAGCTAATATTTTTATTTTTTATTTTAGGTTTTTCAATGTTGGGAGGGTTCATGGATAAAGATTATTTTTGAATCCCCTTTTTAGTCCGATTATAGAGTATATTACATATTCCTTCAACTCTTTTAAATGTTATTACGTTTGGAGTTTGTTTCCCGGTGTTCTTGTCTCCATTATTCTGTGGTTGCTTGCTTTTTGAAATGGCTTCCCATTGATTAGCTTTATTTAAATTTTGATGGTTGCTCACTAGCAAATGTACCAGTTAGGAATTACGGGTGTATTGAGAGAACACATTGAAGACCTAGTACACTATCTTAATGTTCTTAAAGCCAGCATATACAACGGAATTTACTTGTCAATATATATAATACATATATGTTTAGCAACTTTATCATAATCAAAATTCTTGCTCTTTTGTAAGGTGCTTTTGGAGGCTTTAGTTATGGGTTGATGATTTTATTGGCTGAGGGAAGTATTCTCTTATGAAATGGACTAAATTTGGGTGTTTGAATGGCTTGTGTTATTGTCATTTTACTTCCAAGATTTTGGATCTTTCTTGTCATTAGGGGTAGGTCTTTAATTGGTTAATGAGGAGGCAAACTTTTTAGCGAAAAGAGGCTTGAATATTTTACTGCACTTCTGCTTGCTCTCTATTTGTGTTGAGTTGGAGTTTGGATTTGTTTATCTTTTCTCTTCTGTTTTATGTTTTTCTTATGTTTTATGTTTTTCTTTGAAACTTTGTTTTGCTCTCCTGCTGTTATTCTCGCACTTCCTTGTCCAAACAAAAAGAAAGAAATGTCTTGAGATATTGTTGAAGCTTTATGAAGACAAGGAAGTCTCACAAGAAAGATAATGAAATGGGAACCAGAGGAATTGAGTCTTAACTATAGATTGTTGAGAAATGTGTTGTATCTTTTAATTTATTGTCTGCCCAATTTAGGATTCCTTTTCCCTCAACTGGATGCCTCAATTGGCGCTCAGTGCCCAAATTGGATCGATATTTCCCTGACCGCCTTACTTCTTATACTACTTGTGTATACATTTAGCTACTTTAACTTCATAACATTTATTGTGGTCTGTTTCAATTTCTTTTCTTATGTTGCTTTAGTTAT
>BRYF01000008.1:24032500-24042500 GCA_030159135.1 Actinidia polygama
TAATTAAACATTCTAAATTAAAATAAAATAAAAAAATATGCAACAGAAGAGCAATCAAACTCTTCCTCGTTACTCTCCGTCACTCCAGATAAGTGAAATGAAATAAATTTATAAGCCTGTCTACATAAGTTAGCCTTTGACGGGCAAACCAATTTCACCTTATTAGGTGGACTATAAGGTCTATTCTTCTGTTTTGACTTTAAATTCTCACCACGCTTGAATGAGGCTTACAATTTAACATTGATATTTGTCTTAATTAATGAAATAAAGCCGTTTCATCCTAATCCAAAGTTTCTAGTTGCCATAGATTCATATTTGGAATTCAACCTCCAAATTCATAAAAGACCCCCTATATTAAGTATTTCTTCCTTTAAAGGCCTTCATGAGAGTTGGCAATTTCACATCACATGGATTTTGAGCATTTAACATTGCATTTCCATCATGTTTTTTGTTTGTTGCATTTTGAGACCTACCAAAAACTTGAGGTGGTCTCTTATGTGACATATTTCCTTGTTGGGACGCAATGAGCTGCTTATATATACATTGATTTCGCATGTGGTCCTTAAATGATGTAATAACAAGTTACCTTTACATCATTTGGAACTCTAATGGAACTAGGTTGATGTGTTCGACTTTAGAAAGAGTCATTTAAGCCTTTCCTTTTTATAAGTCTTGCTTTTTTAACCTTTTTCTTAAGCGATTGAGTTTGACTTCCTTTATTCTTTTGATACCACATTAGGTGTAACAATATTTTCCATTGGTCTTTTACCCAAGGCTCTATTCTCTTTCTCAATCTCTTCAACTTTAAGCTTGATGCTTACATACCCCATGAAGAAATCTAGTTTTGAATAAGACTCATTCTTGAGTCTTTCAATCAATAAACCCAATTTTCTTCTAATTTCAAAATGGTCAACTTGAGCTTTCATATTCATCTTTCTCTTGTTTAAGTTTCTCTTCCACCTTAAAAATCTATTTAACTTGCCCTTGTTTAATATACCCACTTCCATTCTTTCAAACACGATGATAATTATTAGATAAACTTCCGGCCGTAGATAAAACATCAAACTCCTCCTTCATAGAAGGAAAGTTTATGGTCATAGTGTGAATATCCTCTAGGTTAGCCATGTTCATTCCCCTATGTTACCCGTTATGAAAGTGTCCACTCTCTCTCTCTCTCTCATCTTTCCACCTCTTGCGGTTCACATCGTCTTAGCACCTATCATGATCCCTAGATGGACAGCAGATTGCCTACATCACCAATGGCCTTCATTAGGGAGAAATCCTTAGTCAAAGGTTTAAAATAATTAGAGCACAAGTTGAAATGTGGAATGTTGTTTCGTAACAATTGAAGTAGAAAAAGCAAAGAAGTGAACATTGAAGACAAGAACATATCAAAGAGAACAATGTCGCTATCCAGGTTTGACAATTAATGAGGATGTGTGCACCACACAACCAAAGTTAGTTCAATTGGAGAGGTACTTCTTGCATATTGAGCAATTGACAGGTACCAACAAAATTGGAGGTAACCATATATAGAAGAATTGCAAGACGCTTCACTGGAAAGAATGTGAGTAAATAAGAAATAACACAAATAAAACGAGTGTAGCTGAAACAATGATACTAAGTTGAATGCGTGATGCGGCCAGGAGATTGCAATAGAAATGAATGCATCAGTGAACTGGTCGAAGTAGCACCAATGGAAGGTTGAAAGAGAATCGACTTTGGTCATGTGCAACAATGGCCAATAGATGCAACGATATAAAAGAGTGATGGGAATACTATTAACGAAAATAAAGGATAGACTATAGAGGAAAACCTAAATTAACATAGGTGATAGGTCATAGGGTGATATAGTAAAAAAAAGAGAGATGACTTTATTTATGAATTTATTTAGTATATCTGAGAAAAAGCGATTAGAACCTGATAGCCTGGATGATTAGGATTAGGACACAAAGCTTTGGTTTGGTTTGGTATATTTGTCATACGTAGCAAACTAAAACCTGATATCCTCCATTATTCAATACCTCAGAATCCAATGTTATCTTGTCATTCATAACAAACATAAAAAAATTCAGCTATTTCATAGTTCCAGTAATACAATACAGACAATCTAGAGATTAACCTGCAGACATAGAGCCAACAAAGGTCTCCAGAAACCGGACAATGACCATGAAGAAATTCTGTCCAGATGATGCATGGCTTTTTACCAATGACATTGTCCTACAAAACAACAAAATTCGTTAGATTGGAACTGGAACTCCAAACATACTCTAAATTTCTACGGCCAAAGTACATACTCTAAATTTCTACGGCCAAAGTTACGTACCTATACAAGGAAATTGCCATCTTCCAATTGTGCAACATACAAAAAGATAATAAACCCGGTAAACTTTTTCTATCTTTAAGGAAATGATAACCTTAAACAAAGAGAAGATTCTAGAAGTAACAAAACTTACTGCATCATTTAGAACAGATTCCCCAAAGACCAAGGCATAAAGGTTCATGTCTGTGCCAAGTTCCTACAGCACACCATGTCAAGTGCATGTGACACCAGCAATGCAAGCATGCATTTAAATAATTTAAGCAAGAGTACAAACTCATATAAGCCAGCAGAAGAAAACACAAGCGATCAAATCAAACAACAATTGTTAGATTGAAAAAACATATCAAAGAAGCAAAAGGGTATATATTTAAAATATTCGGACAACTACTAACATATTCTCAGCTTAATTTGACCCAAATATCACAAACTAGGGAAGACGGGCCATGAAGATGGAAAGACCAATAAAACCATAAGCACATTTAGCTAGACTAAACCACAAACTAGCATCCAGTTTGAAGCTTGAGCCTAAACTTTCTTACATAAGCAATTGCATTTGAATCCTAATGTACCATGCAAAATCGTTCCCACAAATTTGCAACTAGCCATAGATTTTCCCTTCTTTTCCCTTTTTATTTTTTGAACTGGGAGACCATGGATTAGCAATTGAAATTCAAGCGAGAGCTTTAAATCATAGATATTGGAAAAGTAATATAGTCTAAGAAGCACGGACACAACACATAGACATAAGTTATCAAAAAAAAAACCGTAGGATATAAAACGTGAGACGCACAAAAATAATAAGTTCTATATGTTTTTAATATGCCATATATAAGGATAAGTATATGAAAATATAATTAGAATGTAACACTAATTTCTAAAGTCCGAAAGGAGGAGAATATGTATAAAGTTACACTGCAAACCCTCAGAGGTTGGCGCGAATGGTAGTCATGTGGCCACTAGGGGCCTCATGAAACCTATGAAGCCTTTGGAATTGGGTTCAACTTCCACCTGCGTGCTATCAATTACAGGCCTATGCCCCGGCTTTAAATGGACCCCCACTTGTGGACGTTAGGATTGGTCCCCCGGACTAGTAAATCCAGTAGACCAAAACTGAGTTATCAAAAAGAAAAGTTACATTGTATCCCTTTCATCATTGGATTCTCAGTTAACTTGTAATGCGTTTGACGTTAGTCTAAGCTATAGAAAGTGTTCTACAAGAGTGTAAAGCATATCCGGGTTTAAAAGATTTTAAAGAATAGTAGGATATCTTTGGATGTGTGTGCCCTCTGTTCTAAAAATCGGCCGCCTAGGCCCCGCCTAGGCGCTAGGCCCCCCCGGCCGCCTAGGCCGCCCTAGGACCCGCCTAGGTGCTAGGCCCCCGGCTGCCCGCTTACCACCTAGTGCTTTTTAGAGACCTAATTTCTAATTTTTATATATTTTAGAGACATAAATTGTCATTTATATCTTCCTCTTAATAGTATTCAACATTGAATTGTGAACTCAACATTTTGATGTCATTTCTTTGTTAGAATTTGATATTTGGTAATTTATTATTATTTTTAATAAATATTAATTCTCTAAATAAATAAATAAATGAAAAACCGCCTAGGCGGGCGCTAGGCCCCCTGGCCGCCCGATTACCGCCTAACGATTTTTAGAACCTTGTGTGTGCCTATTATCTTGTGTGTTTGATTTGATTGTGGACATACGAGTTGGTAGATTTAGGTTAGATTGTGATTATTGCGACACATTAATTCTTAGATTGTAATTGGGAACTTCGTTGTCGCATTGAGCACCAAGTATTTGTTAACTTGCCTAATTGACTGCTTAGAGATTGACCTT
Source organism: Actinidia polygama (assembly GCA_030159135.1). NCBI lineage: Eukaryota > Viridiplantae > Streptophyta > Magnoliopsida > Ericales > Actinidiaceae > Actinidia > Actinidia polygama. The sequence goes on from BRYF01000008.1 coordinate 24,036,666, forward strand.
TTGGACTTGGCAATCCATAGTAGCAAATCAAACCCTTGCTACAAGGGGTTTTCACTGTTTGTATACAACATCAGCATTAAGCAGCTTGTAGATATTGTAAGATTATTGTTGTCACAAAGCATCATTCACATCTATGCCCCCTTGTATTGTCTTTAGTAGGTTTAATTGTCAAAAATAACACGCTCATCCATCACTTATTGATGATGGAAAATACATGACTATAGTTGATGACCTTTCAAAGTATCCAATAATGCAATCAACAACTGTTGTCCCAATGACTTCCAACTTTTCCCAGAGAACAATGTCTTTTCTGGCTGAAGAATTCTATGAATCTATGTTATGTGATGCATTTCTCCATGTAGGTTTAACTTGGTTTTATAACATATTCTTTGTTGCAAGAAAAGCAAACCCATGGTAAAGAAACTATACTATGATGATCAATTTAAGGTAACAACTCACCTGGAAAATGGACAGAACGGTGACAGGATCTGTAGCTGATATAAGAGCACCAAACATCAGGCATTCTACAAATGGAAGTCTGTACATGAGAAACATCAAACCTCCAAGGTAACTGCAATAGGAGACATTAAAGCAGAATAGTTATCCAGGGAGGGCCAAACTCTTGCATCCCACTTAGAGGATGAAAATACTGACTTAAAAGATACTCACACCAGAACACCCGTAACAATAGAAGCTATAAAAGTTCCTAGAATAGCGAATGTGACTATGGCTCCAAAGTTTGAGAAAAATGGCTTCTGCAATGGAGCAGATTACGTTATACAGATTTAACATGCATAGCAGTTCAAATGTATGCACCAAATAAAATAATATCAAAGGAAGAACACTTACAGGCGGTAAACTGAATCCCGACTGAGTAAGCACAAAAGGGTCAAGGTAAACAATTAAAAAGGAGTCAATTCAACAATAAAGCAGTAACAATGAGTTAGTTTCCAGGATTTAGATAACAATAGAAAATGGTCACTTCAATGCAAGAATCAGTCAGAAAATTCGGAGGATGGATATAATATGATTGGAGGTAACAAAAAGAGGAAGAAAAACTCCTCATGGAAGTTAAACCACGCCCTGCATAATAAATGAAAGAGAAAGCAAAGTTGGTTTATCTCATATGTGGGATATTTCTATGAAGAAAGCCATTAGATTATATGGTAACCTGATGCTAGTTTGTGTGTTTGAAATGTTGGCAAGTCCACCGACAATTAGACCTACAAGAATAATACGAACCGGAGATCAAAGCAGATTCTGAGTTGGGTACTTAAAATCAGAACGACTCTCAGTCAGAACGTCACAAGTCAATGAACCAAGCACATGACCCAAAAAACCTACATGAATAGATACATGACATTATGGTAACACAATTTTGTAAAAAAGTATAATAGAAACCCACCAATCAAAAGAGAGGCGCTGGCTTCGGGAAGATAATAGAATCTGTGACGGCGTAGGACATGGCCAAGGACAAAGGAGAGTACAAGCATCATGATCTGAAGAAGGATGCCTACACCAGCCGCCTGTTGATCTTTTCCTGGACTCCCCCGTGGGTCGGACGGAGATATCTGCAGCTCATCCATGCCGATTCCGGTAGTTTGATCCTTCTGATTCACCCAACGTCCGAACCCACCGGCGATGATCTCCACGCCCTAGTTGATAGTTCCCCTCTTTACTCGGAGTATTCGGCCCCCCGTTTTATTTTGCCCTTTTCTTTTATCTGGTAATTATCATAAGTCTTAGGATTGTAACAAATTGTAACAGCCTTATCTCTATCTTTTGAACTCATTCAAAATAGTGGTAAGCCCTTAGAGTTAGGAAACAGTTCCAACCTGCCCTATACTCTAGGATTTCAAACTTGTGGTTGTTATCACGGATGTGTATTTAATTGCTGAACATTGAATATGAAAATACAGATTTGATTTCCTCAATCTATTATGGTATCAGAGCTCCACAAATAGCATTAGCCGATCTTTCTTTTTTTTTTTCTCCTACTTTCTCCCTTTCTTTGTTCTTCAGCACTCATGGCTACCGAGTCTGACCCTGTAACCATCCACAACACCAATGAAGCACACCAAACCCTCATCAGCATCAACGTTGCTGCTCAAGCCCCTCTCAAACTCACCTCTACCAATTACCTCTCCTGGAAACTGCAGTTCCAAACACTCTTCATTGGCTATGATCTTCTTGGCTATATTGATGGCTCCAAACCCTGTCCGCCAGCCACCTTGAACCAATCCAATACCACCATACCCAATCCCAGTTTCATTCTGTGGACCAGACAGGACCAGCTGATCCTCAACGCTATCATTGGCTCCATCTCACCCACCATTATTCCCTTCATAGCTCAAGCCAAAACTTCTAGACAAGCCTGGACAATTCTAGCCAACACCTATGCTAAGCCCTCTCGTGGCCGCATCAAACAAATCAAAAACCAACTCAAAACCTTCACCAAAGGCTCCCTGGGCATCACTGAGTTTATGCAAACCATCAAAACTCTTTCAGATGATCTTGCTCTACTTGGAGCCTCAATTGATGAAGAAGAAATCACAGACAAAATCCTCGATGGTCTCAGTGATGATTACAAAGAATTAGTCCGCGCTGTCCAAGCAAGAGATACCTCTATCACTTTTGAAGAACTGCATGAAAAACTTCTCAACTTTGAAGCTTCTCTTCAAACAATACCACCCGAACCACATCATTTTCCAGCCACGGCAAATCCCACATACCGAACCAGCAACAAAAACTGGCATCCTTCTCAACCACAAGGCACTACCACCACCAACTGGCGCCCACCCTTCAACTCAACCAATCGACAATCTGCTGCAACCAATGCAGGGCTCCATTCATCACAGGGCCCTCGTTCTTCTCCCAGACCATACCTTGGTCACTGCCAAATTTGCAGGATTCAAGGTCACACCGCCAAACGGTGTCCTTCATTTCGCCTAGTACCAGTTCACAGTTCCACCACATCCAGCTCTTCCCAACAAGGCACACCATGGCAACCACAAGCTCACCTTGCGACCAATCCTTCCATCACACCATCTTGGCTTTTGGACAGCGGTGCTTCACACCATGTCACTTCTGATCTGAGCAACCTCTCCCTGCATGCTCCATATACTGGCAATGATGACATCATGATCGGTGATGGCTCCAATCTTCCCATCACCCACACTGGTTCCACCTCTCTTAAAACTCTTCACAATACCTTTACATTAAACAATGTTCTTTGTGTTCCATCTATGAAAAAGAATCTAATCTCTATATCACAATTTTGCCATTCTAACAATGTTTCCATAGAGTTCTTACCATCCAAATTTCTTGTGAAGGACCTTCGAACCGGAGCAACATTGCTGAAAGGACAAACTAAAGATGGTGTCTATGAGTGGCCAATCTCCTCCCCTTTGATTGCATTCTCCACAATAAAGACCAATACCTTCGAGTGGCACCATAGATTAGGACATCCTGCGTTTCCAATCCTCAAACATATTGTTTCTAGCAATCATTTAGGCTTATCTTCCTCTGTGTCTCCAGATTTCTCATGTAATGCCTGTCTTTGCAATAAAAGTCACAAATTGTCTTTCTCTCACTCTACAATTGTCTCTACTAAACCTCTTGAAATCATATTTTCCGATGTCTGGACCTCTCCAATTTTCTCACATAATGGCTGTAAATTTTATGTAATCTTCATTGATCACTTCACTAAATATATCTGGTTTTACCCGATCAAACACAAATCTGATGTCAAAGAAGTATTTATAAGATTTAAAGCCATTGTAGAAAACTACTTCGATTCCACCATCAAAACCCTTTACTCTAACAATGGTGGTGAGTACATCTCCCTAGCTAATTTTCTTTCAACCAATGGTATCTCTCATCTCACCACTCCACCTCACACACCAGAACACAACGGTTACTCCGAAAGAAGGCACCTTCATATAGTCGAAACTGGCCTTGCCCTTCTCAATCATGCTTCTTTGCCCCTCTCCTACTGGCCTTATGCCTTTGCCACAGCTGTCTACCTCATCAATAGAATGCCCACTCCAACATTAAATCTCTCCTCACCCTTCCACAAAATATTTATGTCACCTCCAAATTACTCCAAGTTAAGAATCTTTGGCTGCTTATGCTACCCTTGGCTCAGACCTTACAATTCGCACAAACTAGAATCACGGTCCAAGCCATGTGTTTTCCTTGGGTACTCTCTCACTCAAAGTGCATACTACTGCCTTGACCCTTCAACCTCAAAAATCTATGTCTCCAGACATGTCAAATTTGTTGAGTCCCAGTTTCCCTACTCTTCATTATCTGGTCCATCCTACAGTCCTCTTCCCAACACTATTGCCACTTGGATTCCTGCACCAATTAAAGTTAACGCACCCTCTTCCCAGCCACCACTCACTATGCCATCTGAAGTCATTGTCCCTCAACAACCTCAAAGTACAGCTTCAACACACACCCTAGTACGAGTTCCATCCACCAATACAAACCAACCTAACCAACCAAACCCACCACTACATATCCCAACGTCACCTCCTCCTAACCCACCTGAAAGTCATCTCCTTCCAACTCACTCAATGATCACCCGAGCCAAGAACCACATTCGTAAACCAATCGCCAAGATGAACCTACATACCCAACTCTCAAAATCCAATGATCTTGAACCAACAACCGTGGCAAAAGCCCTGATAGATCCAAAATGGCGTCAAGCCATGTGTGATGAATGTGATGCCTTAGTTAGAAATGGAACGTGGGAACTTGTTCCACCTGATTCTACACAAAATATAGTTGGGTGTAAATGAATTTTTAGAATTAAACGTAACTCTGATGGCTCCATTGACAGGTTCAAAGCACGTTTAGTCGCAAAAGGATTTCATCAAAGACCAGGAGTCGATTACCTAGACACTTTCAGCCCTGTTGTAAAACCAACCACTGTTCGCGTTGTACTCAGCCTTGCAGTATCTAGGGGTTGGTCCTTAAGGCAACTTGATGTTAACAACGCCTTTCTCCAAGGACACCTCTCAGAAAATGTCTACATGCAACAACCACCAGGTTTTGTTGATCAAGATCATCCATCCTATGTCTGCAAACTTCGAAAGGCAATCTATGGCCTCAAACAAGCACCTCGAGCATGGTATCATGAACTTCGCACTTTCCTTCTTAACTCTGGCTTCAAGAATTCTCATGCAGATACCTCACTATTTGTTCTCACTATTGCTGGCCGCATTATGTATCTACTTGTATATGTGGATGACATAATAATCACTGGTGACAACTCTAAGATGATCGACAACTTTGTTGATGTTCTTGCTCATCAATTTTCAATTAAGGATCTTGGACAACTCTCATATTTCTTGGGTGTGGAGGTAATCCCAAATAAGCATGGTATTCTATTTTCTCAGAGGCGTTACATTATGGATATTCTAGCTCGAACTCATATGACTAATGCCAAACCCGTGCTCACTCCAATTCCAACTAGCCCACCTCTGATGTCAAAATCGGGCTCTCCTTTGTCTGATCCAACAGAGTACAGAATGGTTGTTGGCAGTCTTCAATACCTCTTGATTACGAGACCAGACCTTGCATTTGCAGTTAACAAGTTATCTCAGTACATGCACACTCCAACAACCGACCATTGGAACTTTGTTAAACGTCTATTACGCTATCTGTGTGGAACTATTAATGAAGGCCTCCAAATACATCGCCAGTCCCCATTGAATCTACATGCCTATTCAGACGCAGATTGGGCAGGTGACAAGGATGATTTTTCATCTACCAGTGCTTATGTAATCTATCTTGGTCGTAATCCAGTCTCCTGGAGTTCTAAGAAGC
>BRYF01000009.1:107500-115000 GCA_030159135.1 Actinidia polygama
AAAGCACCAAACAAGTAACAGTACCATGCAAATCATACTCCAATTTGCAACGAGGTTTATTAATGTAATTGAAGAAAAAACTAGCAATGCAGCTAGGATTTATTGTTTTCTAACTAAAGCAAAATCCAACAGCAAGGGGCATCGATTGGTGCAAAGTTTAGAGCTGGCCTGACAAGCATGAGATCATGGATTTGAGTATAAGAGAAGCTACTTTGCACATATATTAGATTTGCATCCAATCTTAACCCTCCCGACTGCCTCATGTTAATTAATGGGGACCAATACTCAATGTGTACTTCTTTCAAAATGCAGAACCACATCGCAATCTTAATCTATTCTACTTATGATCCATCTCAAGGAACAAGGGGGGAAATATGGATATAGACAAGAACAAGAAGGAAATCAAGCACCTACCAGCCAAGAGAAAGGAAAAAACAAAACAAAACAAAATAAAAGGCCTAACAAGTATAAGGATAATAGAAGTGCAAATGATAGAAAAGTACAAGTACACTTTTTAATGATGAAGTTCTAGTTAAGCAGTTCAAGATAGAATAACCAGCTACGTTGGCAAGTTGCCTCCACTTTTAATGATAATAACAAAAACTAGGAACTTTCCAAGGCTAGGATTGGAAACAAGCAAAAAATAAACAATTTTAAGTCAAAACACATTACAAACTAAAATACTTCAGTTGCTGGTGGATTTAGAAACCCAGGCTTCATAGGACAAGCACAATGTGTAATACAAATGCTGATGCCAAATAGTCATCAAGTTTTCATGACAATCTTTTTTCATTACCGACACATGTTCATGCCAGTCTTTCAAGCAGGAAGCCAGTTTGGTTTAAGAAAAGAGCATTGAAGAACAGAATAAGAACCTGGGAATCACGCATTTTTGCTTTTAGCTTTTGAATTTCTTGATTGACTTCAGCTTTCCTCTGGAAACATTTCATCTGATGTTCATCTTGAGACTGCAGAAGACAGATGGCACCGCAATGTAATTCCCAACTGCCTTCACACATGTAACGGAAATATGGCCATTTCCAACAACAACAACAACAAATATATATATGGATGAATGTATATATATATGTATGTATGTATATATATGTATATATTATGTTTGCCTAACCTTGTGAAGCAGGTCTACCCAAAACCATATCCTTCAGGGCATTCATCTCCAACTGCAAATGTAACAAAACATGCAGTGATAGATAAGTTTATAGTTTGAGAATAATTTCATGTATGTACTCCAAAACTACTCACCATTTTGGTTATTCGTGCAAACTAACTTAACAGATTTTACAAGAAGTCAAACCCTTCTTCTCCAAGTCTCATAAGTCATGCCCTCCTTCCCTCAAAACTGAAATCCTTAAGCCGCTATAACTTGATATTTTATATCCATAAATTTTTTTAGAGTTCAAACAAGTGACAGTTGAAGAAATAGTGTATGCAGAGAGAGAGGATTCAAAACCCAAAAGGCATGAAATTTAGATTGGTTTACACAACTGACAATACACTTTTCCTTAATAACGTACTTGAAGAATTTTGAAAAGGCATACCTTTTTCAGAATCAAGAGAATCTGGAAAGATAGTAAAAAAGGAATCTGATCATACTTCACATATAAACCGTAGAACTTGCCAATCACATTTGTTTCTAATTCACCAATCAAGATTCAGAACACATACACATATATATTACACTTTGCAAAAGCCGTATAATTTGCTGAACTTGAATCATGGGCTAGATGTGGCTAAATGTTAAATTGGAAAAAGAGAAAGAATACCCGGTTGAATTATAAATTACAAACAACATGAGATATGCAAGACAAATTTAAGAACCAATATGAATGGTCATCAAATTAACCAAGAAGATTCAATGCACACTAGTTGAAGATATACCTAGGCAATAATCAAATGCAAAGTTGAAGATATACCTAGGCAATAATCAAATGCAAATTTATGGTTGTGAACAAGACGAGGGGTAGATGGTTGTTCAAGCTTGGTTTGAAAACTTGACGAGCTTCAAAAAAAGTATTTAAGCTTTAATCGAGCGAACACGAAATGACCCCAAGTAACTCTATTTGTTATACAATGCAAGCTTATCAAACCAAGTTTGAGTCGAGCCCATAAAATTATAGAGCTTCAAATGTGTTCAAGCTTGATTTGTATAAATAACAAATCAATCTCAAATAAACTTTTAACAAGCCGATTATGAGCTGAGTTTAAGTAGCTTGATTCTTTTTACAGACCTAATCAAAATTAAGGTCAATAACTAGGCAATATAATTGCAGGGGATGTGGAGATATGGTTCAGATTTGAAGGGGGTTTGGTGAGGAAGTTGCAGATGAGGAAAGGGGGGACTGGAGGTGGGGAGGTGTTGAAGGCGGTTCAGCTAGGGAGGGGGGTGGAGGAATTATACAGGAGAGGGGGTTGGAGGTGGGTTTTGATGGGGAGGTGAGTTTAAATGAGTAAGGCAGAGGAGAAGGGGTAGAAGAAGTGTCATGGATCAGGAGGAATAGGGCAAGAGAGGTTGAGGAGTTCAATCACCCACCTTCTCATTGATCCAAATACATGGGGCCCACGGTCCACCACTTTAAATGGGGCACACTCCACTATTTCATGTAAAGCCCATATACTTGGACCAATAGAAAGGTGGGTAATGTTCACTCTCACTAGAGGTTGAGAGAGAGAGATCAATCCAGACCTTTTGGAGTGGCAGAGAGGGATAGAGATTTCACACAGACAACTGAAGATTGGAAGCAGGATCGAGATGCCAGTAAAAACACTCTCTCATTCATCCGTGCTATTTGTCTAGTCACCCATGGCTGGCTAAACTAGCCAGTAAAACTCGCAACATGCAAAATGCGCAGCCAATTGAAGAACCGTCGGTGTTGTGAAAAGCGGGTATGGCTGGTTATTTTCTCTAACATGCCCTATTTCAAAAGCCATTTGGATTCGCTCTAACAAGTCCACATACAGCATTATTCTGTCCCCCTTGCTTCTCATCAAAATGTTTGTTGAGATTCTTTGGATACCCCCACCTTTGCGAGACCAAATTATATTCAGTACTCTGAAAAGCAACTAATATATAACGTTGTTGGACAGTTGGACAATATATATTATGGATTCGAACCTAGTTTTAATGTGTGTGTAGGGAAATTTAATAATGATGGGTGACCCACTTGTTCATATATATTACTTAATGAAAAATGAATTTTGTAAATTCACTTCTCTATTGCAAAACATTTGGAAGAACAAGTAATAAACAAAAAGGTTACCACTTCAGTCATGTCCAGTAAGGTCAAGAGCACACAAAAGAGATACCCAACTACTCCATAAGGAAGATTTTATAGGTCATGTAGAAGTCCGAGAAAGCTAAACGTTCGGATTTAAGATAATGATCAGTAAGTAGTGATGGAAAACAAGGTGTGATTACAGCCATAATCGTACATGCACTCAAAAGGCAAATAGTCTATAAACATTATATCTCTAATTAAACATATCAAGATGACCAACATTTCTGTCTCCATAGCTTCTCATCAAGATCATTGTCAAGACTTTGTGGAGTACGCCCACCTTTGACGAACCTCCCAGTCATATTGAGTGTTCTGAAGAGAAACTGATATAAATTTCCTCAGCTTTAGTGTGCAAGCGTGTGTGTGTGTTATGGTGAAAACTGTATTTTGAAAATAAGTTTCCCCAATGGCTTGTAGTAGGTCCAGTATGATCCGATGCATACAAAAGAGCTCCCTAACTACAAGGAAGCTTCTAATCATTTGTGTAAAAGTGTGAGAAAGTTAAACAAGGTGTGATTACAAGTCTTATACTAACTGCTCGTCAATCATTATAATACAGATGCCACGCTCATCTTTACCACAACGACCAGCTCTTCCGCTCATCTGCAAGGCATCAGACATCAGACAATCAAAAACTGGAAAACAAAACACCGAAAAGTATGATTCATGATACGGTATGATATTCACTCACCTGAATATACTCACCAGATCCAATGTACCGATGACTGTCTCCATCCCATTTCTGAAAACTCGTAAAAACAACAGTTTTTGCAGGCATGTTTAAACCCATAGCAAACTGTCAAATGTTATTGCAGTTAAATATCCAATAAGATCTTAATGACAGATTGCTGATGTAACAACAGATAATGTTTAAGAAAACAAACTGTTGTCATAAATAATCTTACTGTCCCTGTGGCAAAGAGTGCCTTTGCCAGGCCTTCCTGAAAGAGAAGTTCCACCAATTCCTTGATAATTGGGAGAAATCCAGAATGATGAACAGCAATGCCTTGTTGAAGCAGTGGCAACATCAACTCGATAGTGGGCAAGTTTCTATCCTCTTCATTCAAGCAGAGTATTGCATTTTGGAAAATGTGATCCACAACATCCTTCTCCTCCTGGGTATTAAAGTCAAGCTTGGACATGGACATTGCATGGTGCTCGCACTCTCCTCTATTAAAACTGAAAATTATGACCGGTTCAAATTTCCTTTTCATAATCATCTGAAATATGGAGAAATGTTTGGAATAAGCACTATGCTAGGAAAAAAACAAAGCAAAGGAGGTACAAATAAAAGACACTCAAAAAAGAGAACCACATAACAACAGCGCACATAACAAACACTCATGAGTAATAATCACAACTTGATTGACCAAAAATTGAAATATGTCCTCGTGTTGAAAAAGAAAAAAGAAAAAAGAAATGAAAAATATAAATCACTATAACGTCATATAATTAACAATTGAACATAAAGAAGAAATAAGTCATTTTAATATTGCACACCTTGACAATCTTGTATATGTCAGAGCCACCAGAGGCAGTCCCACCTTTCGCAATTCTGCCACTGGCTTTGCCATTCACATTCTTTTTACCATCGCCCTGCTTATGCTTCGTGAAACTTTCCTGTACTTTCATAAAATTTTCCTCCCTCAACTGATCATTCTCATCCACAACGAGATACAATCCTGCCCCACCTATCGGGAACACATAGTGCTGTAGAGGAGTTAGTGGGAAATCAGTGTACACCATATGGCATGGTTGTTTGTGCAAATAACATATCCATTCCGCAAACTCGGTGGCATTTGACATTGTTGCCGAAAGGAAAACCATCTTAATAGCCGGCGGCAAGAAAATAATACTCTCTTCCCATACAACCCCTCTTTCTCGATCCCTCATATAGTGTATTTCATCAAATATAACCCATGCAACTTCCTTCAACACCTCGGCACCCCTATAAAGCATTCCCCTGAGAATCTCAGTGGTCATGATCAAACAACTGGCATTTGGGGGAATCGTAACATCACCCGTCATCAACCCAACATCCGAGAACTCCTGGCTTAGCTCTCTCTATACTTCTGGTTGCTTAAAGCTTTCAATGGGGAAGTATACACAACCCGTTGCTTATCTCTAAAAGACATTGCAATTGCATACTCAGCAACAGCAGTTTTCCCTGCTGAAGTATGCGCAGAAACCAGAACCGATTCGTTTCGTTCCAAGCATGCCACGGAAACTTGCTGAAACGGATCGAGACTAAACGGGTAGGTTTTCGCCACTTTGCCGTTATAAACAGGGGTTGGCAATGTCCCATGAATGGAGTCATCTTTTGAAGGTGTGTACCCACTTGGAACAGCCATCTCGTGCACACATGTTCTTGCCGCACTACGCCGTTTCGGTGCAGATTCTTGCTTGGAAACTTCCGAACCTTTTTCGGGTAGTTTTCGTTTCCCAAGAGTCGATGATTCCTCCATTTACTAGGGTTTCAGGCCTTTCATCTACTGCAAAACTATATGATTTCAGATTCTTGCTTCATCTGTAAAATCCCAGTGAAGTTCGTAAGTAACAACTTCAAATCTTCGACTTAGGGCCTCATTTCGCAATTCAAGTCAATTCTGTGAAAATGGCACCACGAGAAAGCGAATCATGGCTTCTCTTGCTCGAAGAAAAAGGTTACGTAAAACCCCAACTCTCAGACAAATTGTCCGCTAAAATTAGGATTGGTGAGCCAAGTGCGATACAAATTGAAATGATGTATATGTATCTATCTATAAACGCATCCATGTATGCATATGCAGGGGTGTGTTCTTTTACGGACCTTTCATGGCGACTTGTGATTTGAATTTTGAAACCTCAGAACCCCTAATTGCTTTCCCATTACGGAGGTATGTTTTCCGACATATTTGAGACCCAGTGGGCTAACAAATCGGATGTGCTTCGAAAGTATGGATAAAAGATTGGAAAATAATTTTTACACTTTTTTTTATTAAATATATTTTATTTTTTATTCTTATTATAGAGTGTATTTGACAAAAAAAAATTAAAAAATAAATTACCAAATGCACTCCATAATAAGAATAAAAAATAAAGTGCACTTAGTAAAAAAAGAAGTGCAAAAATTATTTTCCAAAATAAAATATAACATAAATTTGGGGGACAAATATTTTTTTATATCTATAAATTCGTGCAAAATATAATTTCAGACATTTTAATAGAGTATTTATGAATGATTTTATTCATTTTGTGATTTTCATCTATTCAACCTGCTTACTGATTTTCTCTGAGTGGTCGTTCTTCTATTATGAATTAAAACCAAGTTGATAATAAATGCAAATAATTTGCATGAGTGGCTTGAAGTTTTATGGTTTGTAGTCTCTTAGCTAATTATGAATTAAAACTAAGTTGATAATAAATGCAAATAATTTGCATGAGTGGCTTGAAGTTTTATGGTTTGTAGTCTCTGTCTATGCATAAGTGGTAAGCATTGCCTGAATTCAATACCCAATCTGACTTTTCATCTGTCAATGCTGCTAGGAGAACATCACTCTCATCCATAACCATCACTGTTGTTGTTGCCTCTGAAGACTGATGATGTGCTTTATACTTTGGGCAATACCTTTTGATATGCCCCACCTAATCATAATAAAAGCACCTAAAAGTATGACCTCTCGACTGTGACCTTTGTCGTTCTTTCCTAGTACCCTTATGATGACCTCTTCTTTGACCTCGACCTATTTTTCTGCTTCCCTCTGAGACTAGAGCCTGCGACTCACTCTGATCTGTAGTACCCATCCCTCTCCTCCGAGCGTCTTCATTGAATAGGATTTCAATTACCATAATAGTAATCAACATCTCATTCGACGCTGAATTGCTGAGAGAAATCACCAATGTTTCACAACTCTCTGACAAGAAACTCAGAAGCAATAGGGGCCTGCATCTCATCATCAAATTATAGGTCAACACACTGACCAACTGATTGACCAAATTCTGGAACTCGCTCGTATATTCTGCCACTATAGTCCCTTCCTGAAGCTTCAAATTCACAAGTCTCCTCATTAATAAGGCTTTATTCCGAGATGTCTTCACCTAGTACACTTCCTCCAACTTGATCCACAACCCATAAACACTCGTCTCCTGTGCTACATGATGGAAAACCTCGTGTCCAATGCATTGTCTGATCAGTCCAATCGTCTTCCTATTCATCTTCTTCTAT
>BRYF01000009.1:145000-147500 GCA_030159135.1 Actinidia polygama
CATCAGTCAGAGGAAGGTACTCATCAGTGGGAGGTAGAGGCAGGGGCATGGATAGTGCTACAACAGGACGTGGCACAGGCATGGGAAGAGAGCCAACAGGAAGGGAGATTTCTAGTGGCAGGGGGGTATTATCAATGAGGGGCAGAGGTGGAACTTCAACTTCAACTCAACATGTATGCATTTCAAAAACTTTTTTTCAATTCTTTCAATTCTCTTATTTTTTAGCATTTGTTGTTTATGTTCTTGTTAGGTTCAAAACATGAACTTTAGGGACTTGGAGCAAGCACACCTATGCCCTCACAATGTGTGACCCAGCAGTGATGACTGTGTAGGACCTCAGGTTGGTTTTCAATTTGGTTTTGAGTTGCTTGGATACCTAATTTTTTTCTTTTTTGCGTAGACTCATAGTTGCTTGTGTTTACAGATGGTGAAGGATGTTTTCAACCATCTTAGAGGTCACTTTATGAAGTTTTTTTTTTGTATAGCTACCAGACTTTTGTATAGTAATACCTTCAACAACCTCTTTTTTGCCCCAACCTGTAGAAATTTGACTTGCAATCAACCTTCTTTGATTGCCAAAAAGTTTGTACTTGTGGAGGGCAATTTCAGCTAGACATAATTTTGCTTGACTTGTGAAGTCCTCATCATCCTTCTCAGTTATAAGCGGGACTAATTGCGCAACGTGGTCTGCATTGAGGTAACAACCGAATAAAAATCCAATTATGTAAATACAATACCAAAAAGTGACAAGCACTTCATCTCAGTTTCACCTTCCTCACCTAAACATACGATTATAGGGACAATCACGCGCCTAAAGTCTTTTTCCTCAACCTCCATTGTGCTCTGAAAATTTTCGTGTGAAGTTTGCCAAGCTTGTTTTCTTTGCTCCAAACTACATTTTCCTGAACTCAACAAGCGAAGGGCTTCTTTAGTTTCACTATCTGCATAGATAATAAAGTAATTTCTTTTCGTATAAAGTGGTAAATAATTCACTTTCTTATTTTTGAATAGATGGTGCACTTGGGGCATACAAAAAAATCATTGATATACCAATACAACCTAAGGTCCTAACCTAACCCAAGCACAACATTTGGAATTCAAATTTGATCATCTCACTTGACAAAAGATGCCAAGCCAAGGTTTTCTAATTGTAATTTACCCATTTTTTTCTGTACACCTACAGAGTACAGACTTACTAATAAATCCGGATCACGGTCCAGGCCATACTCTAATAGCGGATTGTATTATGATCCAAGAATCGGGCAAAATCCGACTCGTCTAAAAGCATTATTTATAGAACAGTGGTCAAAAATAGATACCTACCTTGGCGATAACTACTGATGGTTTCTGCTTTTGTGGGCATGGTAAGATTTGCTTCAATTCACTTGATAACAAACACACACGTGTGTGTGTGTGTTCTCTCGCTTTGCTTTGGTGGGCAGAGTTGTCCTCTCAGCTTTGGCAGTCATTGGAGTCTCAAACCCATCAGAAAATCAAGGGTTTCTGTTTCTCAGGTTGCTATTTGCCAAACCCACTTTTTACTTTTTCGTTTTGAATCTTCACTATTTGTCTGTCTTTGGGTGATACCACATTTTATGCTGTTTGGATGGAATTGCATGTATAATAAGGACTTTTGGTGTTGTTTGTTTCTGTGGATTTGAAGTGGATGCATTTGAGACTAGTTAGTTAATGAGAATGCCTCAAATTTAATTTTGATAGTTTACACATTCAATGGAGTTTATCTTTGTCTTAATAGATTTCAAAGGACTATTTAACTGTAGCGATTTAAAGTACTTCATGCGAAGGGTTGTAGTTCTAAAAGAATTCCAATAAAATCACAAGCCACGGCAAGAGTTTTTTAGTTGACCTCGGATTGGATATTCCCAATTATTTGTGGAAATTCCTTTTCATGGTGATATTTAATTTTAATATGAGCACATGATAATTGTTGTCCAATAAAATTGTTCTCATTGAGGAAAGATAGCAAGATATGGTTAATCATGTAGTTCGTAGAAAGTACGAATTGTCAATGCATAGCTGCGAAAAGGCTTTTGTCCTCCCCCTTGTTTGTGAGACAAATATAGATGTTCGTTGTTGTGTTGACTGAATAGAAGCTGTCTTGGTGGTGCATAGTGCATTTTGAATCAATACGATATTTTTAGAGATACATGTGATCTCCTATGGAGTGCAGAATTGTGACTAGGATAATCATTTCATTACTAGAAAAATAAAATAGAAGAATGATAAATGAAGTCTAACCAGATGCCTTACTCTATTCCGACGCTTCTTTAACGATTCAGTACGCCAAAATTTATGTAAAGAAAGTTTGGATTACAGTTAGGTCTTATGAATGCATTTTGTTTCCTTAAAACATAGTAAAAACAATACAGTACACAGTACGCATTAGATTGCGTTTTAACCCCCCACGGCATCAGGGCATGGGATGGGTGTCAAGTACCAGTTAGGATGTGGGAGTATGATAAAGTGCAATAGATTCAAC
>BRYF01000009.1:195000-197500 GCA_030159135.1 Actinidia polygama
TGAAATGACATTATTGACCTTACTAAATTGGCTTCCGGTCTACCATGACCTATAATGACTTTTAGTAAAAGCAAAGGCCTTGCTCAATTCAACAATTAAATCTTTATGATATAATAACCTTAGATGTAGATCGAGAAACTAACTGATAATGTGTCATAATATTGAGTCAAAAAAATTTGACTTATTACTAAATGCTGAATAGTTTCTCCAAAATGCACTCAATTAGTTAGATGTATGGCAGTTGTTATCATTTATAGTTATTCTGTTATCTTCTACTATCATGAACTAATCAATCAAATGCCAGGTTGCGATATACCATTCTAAATTATTTTGTCTTTTTGCAGGAACTTGGTGTCAATTGTATAGAGTTAATGCCATGTCAGGAGTTCAATGAGTTGGAGTACTACAGCTACAACTCTGTCTTGGGGGACTATAAGTATGTTCTTTTCTCATAATTTTCAGTTTTTTTTCCTTCCTTTTCATCATTAAAGTTACAAACTTACAATCTTATAAACTAATGGAAATGGTAAGTTATTTACAGAGCTCCAAATACTACTGCATCTATAACTAAATTGATAATTCCAGTTGCCACAAGCTATTATTGTAGTGACACAGTCTATGTTCCTAGACTCGTGTACAAATGTGAGCATTTCTTATGTTTTCCAATTGTGACTCGTGGTTGCTGTCGAAGTTTTGGATTCACCTTATTTAAGTGGAATTTACAATGAGAAATGGAGCATTTCTTTCTCTGTTTCTTTCTTTTTTTGCAGAAATTGACATGGAGCATTTCAGTCATAATATGAAAGTTGATGCATAAGTATATGGTGAACTTAAAATTCCTAGTCATACTTTGTCATCAGATGAATGTCAATTATACATATCATGCTTGTAACGACCCAATCCAACTTAGTACAATGTTGTTTGCTTTGCCCACCACACGCAACTCACGCGTCCATACACATACGTCCACATGACAAGCACACGACTTGTTCCCCCAAGTTTCCTTGGGAAAAGGCCTTGTACTATGAATGTTCAAGATCTTACTTATAAAGTGCCAAGATCTCTACCTCCAAGCAATGTGGGACAATTTGAGGCTCCCATCCACCATATCCTATGGCATGGCTCAAGACCTCACAGTGCGCATGTCCATACCCTTAACCAAGTGTTGAGAGTTCAACACGAGTACCTGCAAACATTTAGAAGAGTCCATGCAATATAGAGTTTTGGTATCATCAGCCACACCAGGTAGAAGAAAGAAGAAGCAGTGTGGGAGGTTAGAGAAAAAACATGCCAGAGTTTTATGTACTCTTCAAGAGGATTTCTTATGTACTTCTTACATCACTACTGTATTAAGAAAATGTTTTCATTGCTTGAAATCACCATTCAATTTGCATTAAATTGAAAATATGATTTTGGGATTTCAGTTTGTCAATCTCTAACTTTTCAGCTTGCTGTTGTGGAAGGTTAAACTCCAAGTCTTCCTTGCACTCATTGTCCGTCCTTGTATTGCATGCTATCTCACATAGATTGCAAGTTTTGGCTGTGATTCCTCTTTTCTGTCTTCCTTTCTCTTCCTCTTTGCTTATTTTCCCAATCTTATTGGTGTATGTACTCTTCTTTCATAAATTCTATGCTAGCACAACCTACCACTCAAAACCTTTGCTTTCATGATATAAGA
Organism: Actinidia polygama; assembly: GCA_030159135.1. Lineage (NCBI taxonomy): Eukaryota > Viridiplantae > Streptophyta > Magnoliopsida > Ericales > Actinidiaceae > Actinidia > Actinidia polygama. The sequence goes on from BRYF01000009.1 coordinate 196,679, forward strand.
TATGATTAAGAGTTCTCAGGAATCAGTGGATTTGTTTTACACCTACATATAATATGAAGCTCAAGTAAGTGTAAAATCAAAGAAGGGATGAATATAGGAATTGGCATGATTTCAAGCTTTGGACTATGGACCTGTACATTGTTAAGTTTTTAGTTTTACAAATGATCTTCTTTTGTGATTATATTGGCTAGGTATTATTGTAGTCACTTTTTTCTTGTATGATCTTTTATGTTTCTTTTTGGTCATTTCATGATTTTGAATGTGGGTTGTAGGGCCACCCACGAATCATTCTACAAGTCAATTTATGGTAGTGAGTCAAAACTTGTTAGGGGGAGCCATGAAATGAATGCCCAAGGCACATCAAGGTGGGCTTCTCTTGGGCCCAGGTGAGGCCCTTAAAATAGCTGTATGCCTAGGTCCAAGGTGCATAAAGGCTCAAGGCCTCTAATTGGCGGGATGCGCCAGACTGAAATGGGGCTCTTTTCATTTTCTTTCAGATGATTGAGCATACTTTAAATTACTTATTTTGCTTCTGGGCACCTGGATCTTGTGGAAAAGTGTGGTTGGGCAGTCAAGAGCTTTGGATTGAGGCAATGCAAACCCTAAGGAGAATCGAGAAAAATTGAATGTCTGCTCCCATATCAACCTATCACAGAGATCTCAACTCTCCAGCTCTGGATGCTCTCTATCTGACAGTTCTCACTGTCAATTTTTCTTTCAAGTGGGGTCTCATTCGTGAACAATTTCCTTTGTGAGATTACCATAGCCATGACCTGGGACTTGGTACTGTAGCTTTGTTAGAATAGCAAGATACCCTGGTCT
>BRYF01000009.1:242500-245000 GCA_030159135.1 Actinidia polygama
TGTTTCATGACATTTTTGCTATCTGCCTTTGAAGAATATATAGGAGGAATTGGTTTTGAAATTTTCTATAATTTTTTATATTTAATGCCAATTATTGTCAATAATTTGCTGTCCATCAGTATAAATAAATTGACTAATTATTTTCATTTGAGTATTAATTTGTTCGCAGAGAATTCATTGATTGCCAATTTAATAGCTATAGATCTCATTCGTGTATCATTCTGAAACCATTTCCCAAACTTAGATGAATTTTTGCATTTAAGATAGTGTTTTGTATGGAAAACTCTAAAAGTCAATGAAATTTAATTTTTTAATTTAAAATCCTATATATCTCATTTTCCCCCCAAATTTTCTACATCATTTTCCAAATTTAGACGAATTTGTATCTATAATAGCATCACAAGTGAAAAAGTTTGACTTAATTTTATTTTTAAATTAATTAAATTTGATCAATCACATTGTTACCTTGAATTTTCTAGGTCATTAAAAATTAAGAAAAATAGATTGAGACTTTGATGGTCATAGACTTCATTATGTATTGCAATAATATATATAATAAGTATAGATATATAAACATACTACACGCAATCAATAGATATGTTTATCTATAATATTAGGTAATATTTGCTTTCCATTATGTACTTTCCAAATCCGAATGCGTCTGTTATATATACTCTTTTCGAGTTCCGATGTATCTACCCAATTCGTGCTCTTGACTATTTGGTATTCGTAGCTAAACGCTTCTAATTCAGGATGAAAGTTGTTATAGTGGCTAAAGGAAATGAAACCTTATGAACTGAGGTTTCTGTATGGATTTTCTGGACCACTAGGATCATTTTGCAAGAAAAGTGGATAGCTCCTAGCACTTTGAAAGGCCTCAAACGCAAACCTTGGAGAGGAGACGCTCAACAAGCCGATTCCTCAACACCCAACGTTGTTACGTGCATTTTTACTTTATTTTTGCCAATGTATTTTTATTTTTTGATGTGTAATGCTTAACGAATGCACGATGACGTTTCATTTTTTATATTCTACTTGTTTTGATCTATATGCTCCTTATTCTGGCTTGTGCCACTTTGTTTCTTGTTTCGTTTATCTTAATGAGGTGCTTAAGACATTTTCATATGGGAATGAGAATTCTTCATGTACTAGGGTCAAGGTTTTTCATGTACTGATATTGAGTTCTATCCATTTGTTGAGCTTGTCCTTGGAACTCATGTGAACAGGGAGGGAGGGAGGGAGGGAGCTATGCAATCAGAAATGGAGACTTGGTCTTGAGTTTAATCAATTTGTTGTTGCCATTAGAACTCTTACGAATGGTTCTGGCTATGCTTGTGTTCAAGAACATCATAACCTTAATTGGCATTACAACTCTTGTCGTGCCTCTCTTATCCGTTTCACAATTTATAAAAGTTTATACATGATGGATGGTGGTTATAAGGGAGATTATACATCGAATCGAATGCTAATTTACATAAATAATCTTAATAAGACATTTTTCAATCTACTCACATTGTATAAGGTGGGATAGGATGAAGGATCATTTAAAAGTTCTCTTTTATTCCATGTTACATTTTCTATTCTAATAAAATTAGTATTGGATTGGATCGAGGTGAGGACCTCTATTCCAAAGAATTATATTGTTGAACTTTATCTCATCCGCTCTCTTTCTTATTGAAACACCAAATACAGGAGTTATTTAATTCAATTTTTATATTATTTCGATCTTAAAAGTTATGTCCGTGTGTTTCTCAAGTACCCAAGTTTCATTTAGGTGCACAAAACTGGTTGGTACAGAAGGAACAGGTCTGTGTCTTTGTACATTATATGTATCAATGTATGTATATCCGTGGGTTTGGTTCATTGTATGTAATTGGGTTTAAAACTTCACTCAATTATATGGGCCTCTGAAAATAATCGAAGACAGATCATGAAAATGGGCCCAACGTGTTTTGTAGGTCTGTTAGCCCAGAATTTAGAAGGCTTGCATGCTGCATGGTTGAAATACACATTCTGGATACAACAGTATACATCCACTTTTGGGTGTGAACAAGACACACCCTCTCACAAATACAGTGGAGTGGAGTCCGCCCTAATTAAGATTCTGGGTGTGTACATTTTTTGGTGTGTACCTATCATTTTTGTTCTGGATAGGCATTCATCAAACAACAAGTGTAAATTACTTTTTATGCTCTTCATAGACTTTTCTTTATAATTAAGCAAGACAAATACACGAAAATATTCTAATTATTAGAAAGGTAGTGAAAATCCAACATAAAATCTCATTGCCTAGTGCCGACTTCGATATCATGTTCAGATATTGGCTCATCTCCAACTTATCTAAAAATTTAAGTTATAAGAAGTATATTTTGGGAAAATTTCACTTTTCCCCCTTATGTTATAGCTCATGTGCAAATTGCCTTCCTCACGTTTATTTATCACCACATGATAACTCTTGTAGTTTGTGTACCAAAGCTCACCATCCCATCCGAATGAATGG
>BRYF01000009.1:295000-307500 GCA_030159135.1 Actinidia polygama
CTTTTGTGATTCGTCTCATCGAATCATAAATTTTACATTTTCAAATTATTTTTGTTAAGAGTAGTTAAAAAATATACAATTTTGATCAAACGATTACAAAAGTTAACTAAAGTTGAAATAACTCATAAACCAAAATTGCTAAAAAAAAAAAAAAAAATCCTATTTTTTTGTAATCCCACTTCATCTGAAGTTCCCCGTGTGGGTGCAAGCCTTTGCAAGGGCCAAACACAGCTCCTAATGCGAGAAAGGTTAAAATTGTCTTCTAAACATGAAAGACCCGATTGATTTGAGACGTTTTCAGAAAAGCAGTGTCTGCCTACCAGGGCTTGTGTCCTGTAAATGGATGAAACAAAAGCTCTGTTCGGTAATGCTTAAAAAGTTAAGTCTTTTTAAGTTTATTATTAAAAAATTTAAATATTTTAGTTTGTTTAGTGTTTTGAATTTATTTTAGCTAAAAATAAACAAAAAAATAAAAACAAAAAATAAAAAAGTAATTTCTCACTGCTTAAAAAAATCAACCAAGAAGCTGATTCCAAACGGAGCCAAAATATTTCTTTTTTGGGGATTGGATAGCACAACACTTACTTATTTGGGTTTATCCAAACGCAAATTAGGAACGTTTTTTTAAAAAAATAAAAATAAAAATGTTCCCTAGTCAAAACACTTTGTCACAAAAAAAAGTAAATCAAATCACTCGATGAGACAAAAAAACGAATGACTCCACCCAACACGAGGATAGGAAGTGGGGAGGGAATTCGTTCCATTCCGCTTTCCAATTGAGATGTCGGGGGATTTATTCGAGTGATTATTTTTTCTTGTTTGATGGGAACTTTTTGTTTGCTATTTCTTCCTATTCCGGGATTCTTTTTGGATTCGTAGATGGATATTTTCCAAGTGGACAAACAAATCAAAAAAAAGACTCTATGGATGGATGGGGTGTTCTAAGCCAAGATACTATTATTTCAACTCAAATATGAATTACAAGAAGATGTTGAGATAAATACCTTTTTGGAATGGAATGGAGAAAACAATAACGACGACAGACTTGTAAAGCACAATTCTTTCCCACCTCCGTGAGGATTCCTTGTTCCTCTGTCAAAAACAACACATGAATTCAATTTATAGACATTAAATTTGCCTTGATTTTCATTTTGAGATTATGCTATTTTTAACCTTTTATTTTGATTTTCTCATCGATTCGGTCCAATGGGTATTGGTAGTTATGTTTTTTCATACTTTTATCGATATGTACCGTCACTTAAAAGATATAATTGACATTTTTTCATTCTCATTATAAATCGCTCAATTCTAATTTTTCATTCCCATTATAAATTGCCATCAAATTAGGTCACATGACGAGTATATGCTACAAATGCATTCAAAAACGCAACTTTCGTTACTAATTGGACTAACTAGGCGAGAAAATCAAATTATAAACTTAAAGTTGTAGGATTTGAAAAATACATGAACCAAAATCAAAGTCAAAACAAACTATAGGGCTATTGCATTTTACCATTAACTTTATAATATACTATGTGGATGAGAATAGAGTAATGCTATGAGTACACCTAAGTTGTACCCCAAATGCACACCTGATGAGGTGGAGCATTTGGATTGGTTGAAAAGATTGGGTGGACCCCACACCCAGCCAATCCAAATGCTCCACCTCATCAGGTGTGCATTTGGGGTGCAACTTGGGTGTACCCATAACATTTTCCATGAAAATAATGGGCAACTAAATCGTAAGAATAAGCATACACTTACATATCGAATCACTGATAATGAAGCCTCGATTCGTTAATAAATAATTCCCACGCCAACGCTGCAAGAACTCTTCGCGGATTAGCTCCTTCCGTACTGTGCAAATATATTCCTATGAAGATTGAGATCCCTTTTATATCCTCCACTTCTTACCACCCACAGGCATGAAATGAATCTAATAAAGAAAAACACTTTTTCTTTTGAATACGTGTAGATCAAGGACATCTCATTTTTTAAATAGTCAAAAGGTCTTTAATTCAATCTGAAGGAAGGTATGGACTATGGAGTGATGACTTCATGATCATCACAGTTGAGTAAAGTTTCACATTGTCTAGGAGACTTCTGTTTGCGTCTGTTTTTAAAATGGGAAGTTTCCTCACCTTATAACTCGAGTTTTGAGGGTGAGTTCTACTCCCTTCTCTAACACGGTATCACAGTCTTATGTCTGTTCTGATGTGTAGACCCCTCAGCTTACGCTTTATCCTCACAATCTATATCACGCTCTACGTGAGAGGAGTGTTAAGTGAAGTCCTACATCGCTTGGGAGACTCTTGTCTGTGTCTATTTATAAGGTGGAAAGTTCCCTCTCCTTATAACTCGAGTTTTAAGGGTGAGTTCGACTCCCCCTTCTCTAACAATCACCACCAAAGTTTTTGTTTCTTTTTCATTGATAAATCATTGATTCTTTAACTTTGTTTGGAAGCAATAGATCATATGGGGACGCACCCTTTTTTTATTGTTACCTTTTGTTTTGAATGGTGTGGAAGGTTGCAAACTAGCTTAGTCGAACTTTGGTCTATTTGGATCTTTTTATTAAATTTTTAGCGAGATTAAATCGGAATTCAGTAAAAATTTAACGAGCCGAGCTGGCTTAGGCTTGTATCGAGACACAAAAGTAATAGTTACTGTATTGTCTTTTTTTATTTTGAATAAAATATTAGTTCTATATGACTATGTATTTGTTCATATCATTAGAACAAATTTAATTTTAATTTTCGCTTTGTTTAAATAAAAATATTTTATTTTATTAAATTAAATAAATCTTTTATATGCTTTGTCAAATCATTTCCTTTCATTTTTATATAATCTCACGAGCCCCAAGGCCTTAAACGCAACACCCAAGACCTTTGTCCGAATATCGGCTCCTGACGGTCTGATATTCGCAACTATTCTCTCATCGCTGTCAGGTATGGTGCGCTTCCCAAGGGTAGAGTCAGCTATGTTTGACAAGATAAAAATCCTTTGTTGGGTTTAACAATTAATTATTTTGATTTCCGATTTTATTTTTAATTCTTATTTAATAAAAGTTGTATACTTTTGTTTTTGGTATATTTTTTTAAATATATTTTTGAACTTTTCTCCTCAAGAAATAAAAATAAATATTAAATAATTTAAAAAGATCACTGAAAAAAAAAAATCAAAAATCAGAAAGTTAACCAAACACAATTACATTTTTGTACTTTTGGATTAAATAAGTAATGCCAGACAAAAAAATTATTAGGGATAATTAAAAAATCATATAGTCTTTTTGTTCAATATTTCATAAGTGTTTAGGATATGAAGTGATATTATGTTTTTTGGATGCCACCTTGCCAACAATTATAAAAAAATGTATGACTAAATGTGTCACAAAAAACTGTGCTAAAAATTTTTCCTTTCTTCTATAATGTGCTTGCCAAAACGAGAAGAAAAAAAAAATTGTTATATTTTAACTCAAAATCAACTAAAAGAATATGGGACAAATAAATCATCATAAAGCCATTGGTTGAGATGATATTGACTCCCCTCCCCTCCCCTCAAACATTCATTAAAATTGAGATAATTACAATAGGGTCTTGTTTGGAGAACTTTTTTGAGGTAAATTTCTAGTCACTTTGTTTATGCTCGAAAAGTCTTATTTTAATATTTTTGGTGCTTTGGTCTTTAGCCTCTTATAATTGTATACCAAAATAACCAGATATTAGATTTGTTTATCAAAAAATTATACAAGCTTATAACATGTCCAAAATATGTTTTGATTGCACAAATTAAATTAATTAATTTAATTGATCGTATTGGTAACTTATGCATTTAGGCTTCTTCACTAAAATACTTGCAGAATGATCTAATTTGTTTAGTATAACATTTTAATTTGTTGATTATCCTGAAATTTTTATTGATTTGTTGATCATATTGATAACTTCTCACTTTTAGTGTGTAGCGAAATTCGTCAATATTGAAAAAAAATCTCAATTTTTATGATATGGATATCGTATTGAGAATTTTTTAATTTCTTGCAATATGTTAAGAACTTGTTGATAAATTTTCAATTTCAATTCTCTTTTATAGTTGATATTATTTATTTATTTTTAAAATCTCATCGATTGTTGAAATTGACATTGATGTTCTATCAATATATATTTTCAAATTAATTATGATATTTTCTCAATATTCTGAATAACTTTGCAATATAATACTTGATAACTTCTCAATTTGTTCTTAATAAACTTGATGGTTTATAACTTGTCAATTTTATTGAATATTTGATTATTGTTTTTATTGTGCTTTGATGTAGAAAAATGAATTATCAAATCATGATAATATTTTATTGATTATCATAAATGATATTGATTATTTTAATTTTACTAAAACTATATTTTAAATAGAGTTCTTAAATATTAGAAATTTCAAAATACAAATTGAAACATTTTATTTATGTTTCTATAAGTTAAATACATTTGGATTGGAGTTAAAAATCTAGGTAACAATATTTTTTTTAAAAAAAAAACGTTTTGTAAGTTTTAGTTTTCTTTTTAAATAGTTATTAAACACAGATTTAATTAGATTCTATTTTTCATAGATTGAATTTTAAGTGATGAGTTAACTTATTAAACCAGTCTAATAAAGTTATCCATGTGTACTTTAAAAAGCATGTTCGTTTCGTTCCCCTTGTATCTTGGTTGAAGTTTCCTTCCATGCACCCACAGCATTGGAGTCTTCCCAATTTCCAATTTCATTGAATGACGTTTTAGAACTCGATTCAATGCTTTTTCTGAGTTTGCTTTTCGTTTCGAATTTACTTGTCTTCGTGTCGTATATGGATGGAGTAGTGTTATGGGTGCTCCAATATTGCACGCCAAATGCACATATGGGTGAGGTGAAACATTTGAATTGGCTGGGTGTGGGGTCCACCCAGTTATGTCAGCCAATTCAAATGCTCCACCTCACCCAGGTGTGCATTTGGGATGTAATAGTGGAATATCCATAGCATTTTCCATATGGATATCATGGCATTTATGGGATGTTGTTTGGATGGGTGGTTACCGATAACAAAATAGTGGACCTAGTGTTCGTGTGCAGGTACAAGTCGAGTCGTGTAGGTAAAGACTATGATGTTATTGGAGAACGTGGATGGGAGAGGGAGAGTAGTTGTGAGAGAGTGAGTTACGCAAGTCGAATGAGTCGAGGAAAAATTAAATGAAAACAGACATAAAAAGAAAAAAACCTAAGTTGCGAATATTATCCCCAAAGCACAAAATATTCGAAAACTTGGCCATGATTTTGAACTTAATATTGTTAATTAGAGAATAAAGTTGAGATTCGGGAAGAAAATAGAGCAAGGAGAAGAAATTAAATACCAAGAATATTGTGCAGGAAAAGTTTCCGCGAATCCACCGGCTTGGCTACTATTGGAGGAGCATTTGTCAAAGGCAAAGCAGATCGAATTGGCTTGAAGAAGATGCCGTTATCGAAAAACATATATAGAGATTGGAGGAATGGACAACGAATTACATATATAGGGTAAAATATCAATAAACTATACAGAGTTTCGGAAATAGACAAATATTCTTTTCATATTGTGTTAAAAAAATCACGAATAGAATATTTTTAAAAAATATATATATATATTATTACAAATAATTTGTTTTTTTAGTATTCATAGTTAAAACTTATTTAAAAAATAATACAGACAGCTCTGAAGATGTGTACGTGTTTTATATTTATTAGAAATTTCCAGACAGATCCATGAACTGACATGTCGGGTGAACAAGCACGTCAACGTTTGGCTTATAGGCGAAGGAAAATTGCTACTCCCCCTCTCCCGTGTCAGACACTCCCCGGGCCCCACAACCTTTTTTCCCTTGGAATTACTGTTATGCCCCCACCCCTAAATATCTCTATCTCTTTCTCTTTCGATTTTTGGTTTTTTTTTTCCAGTTTTTTTAGTTTTGTTTTCTTTCTATTAATTTTATTTTTTTAATTAATTTTTTTATTAAATTTATTTTTTTTATCTATTTTTTTTTTTGGATAAATAATTTTTTTATTATATGTTTGTAATTTATTTTTTAGTTATAAATTTTGGGAGTCTTTATTTGTAAAAAATTATAAAATTAATAAAAAACTTGTTTTTTTTAAGATTTTTTTAATTTTTTTAATTTTGTTTCTTTTTTTCATTAGTTTTTTTTATTAATTTTTTTATTTTTTATCAGTTTTGTTTTATTTTTTATCAGTTTTGTTTTATTTTTTTTATTTTATTTTTTTAGTGTTTGGTTATTAATTATTCGTTTGAAAAAAGACTCATTCAAATGCCCCAAACATAGGATCATGCGTTCTCTTTCACGCACTCTCGATGATATTTGACTGATAAGGAGAGTTCACCTCATGAGAACCCTCGGTGATTCTGACATGTGTTAAGGCTTGGAGGAGGATGTTCATTTTGAGTGAATTTTTTTAATAGTTTGATACAAATTTTTTACTTTCTCGATTTTGAAAAAAAACATTACTAAAGAAAAAAAATCATATTTACTTAACAAATTTACTAAATTTTTTACCGAAAGTGTAAATTTTCATAATTATTTTTAAAAAAATTGACAATGACGACCCAAATAAATATATTTGTTAGTATTTTTATTATTTTAATATATACTTTTTATTTTAATTCATATTTTTATATTTTTTTAAATTTTTATAAATAATGACTCCAAAAATCTATAACTAAAAAATAAATAAAAGATTATAACATATAATAAAAAAATATTTTTTAAAAAAAACTAATAAAGAAAACAAAAAAAATCATTAAAAAAACTAAAAAAAACTAAAAAAACAAGGGGAGGACAAAAGGAGGAAGGAAAAAAGGAAGGAAGGGGCACAAGGGTAAATTTGGGGGTGGGGCCAGGGGAGAGGGTCTGACACGGGGAGGGGGAAAAGCAGCTCTCTAGGCGAAGTAACATAATTTATAGATTATATAGGATGTGATCGATGAAGGTGCAGTCACTGAGCAGTCGTCCAGTTTGGGCCGTAGGGGGTAACAACATTTCATAATGGTTCAGGTAGACCCGAGAGGCTTCTATCAACCTCTGGAACGAAACTTCTACGAAAGTCTCGAATAGGACCCACCTAGATATTTTAATTTAAAAAAATAATTGAACAATAGACTCCGTTTTGGAATCAATTTATTTGAATTTTTTGATAGTTTTTTTTGTTTTTTTATTTTTTTTATTTGCTTATTTTTATCTAAAGTAAAGTCATAAAAATAAAAAATTAAAAAAACTTGGCTTTTTTGGTAATAAACTTAAAAAAACTTGACTTTTAAGTATTAACAAATGTAGCCTAAGTCTGTTTGATTGAAGCCTTCCAGATATTTTAGTTGTTTCAATTTTTGATTTTTTTTTTCATTGTTTAATTAGGTTTTAGGTTTTTTTTATCTCCTTTCAAAAGTTATTCTTCTTTTAAAACTTATATCCTAATGTTATCCGGCAGTCAAACGACCCATAAGGTACGTGGATATGCCATAACTGCTTCCTTAGATCCACCTCAGCCACATATTCTTTCACAGGTGTGAGAGAGACGAAGACATCGAAGAGAGTGACTTTTCCGAGAGAAAAATGAAGTGGTTGAGGAAGACACGCAAGTCAAGCAGAGTCAATTTGGGTTTGGAAAAGTGTCCACGTTTCACGAGAGTTGATAAAAGTCACATCTCCTCTCTGAGTAATGCTATGGGTACACTCAAGTTGCACCCCAAATACACACTTGATGAGGTGGAGTATTTTTATTACGTTTTATTTTTCGTTTTAGTTAGTATGTTACATAAATAATATATAAATAAAAGTTTTAAAAAAAAGTTACATATTTTTTTTTTTGTATTTTAGAGCTAAACATATATTCTGAGAAATCCAAAAATAAAATAATAGTAATTCGAAATGGAATGGAGAAAGTAAATATAATCAATATGGGTGATTCTATTTTGATCAAAAAGATTTCTTTGTTATATAAAAAATGCATAAGTAATAAAAGTGGGGTCCATTTATTACGGATTTTTAATTTTTTTGTTTTGTTATAATAACGAAAGAGTTAATGTTCTAGCTCACTTTTAAGTTGTTAAATGACTTTATAAACTTAGTGAGTCACTTAGGTCGTTAAACTTATACGTCACTTTAGTCATTTTATTAGAGGTCAAAGAGTGTATTAAATGCATATCTCAATGATCAAGTGAAATTAACTAGTTGGTTAATGAGTATATGAGAAATGTTTTAAAGTAAAAAACGACGTCGTCTTGTACACTTTAGGACCATGTGAAATTGTTCACAAGAAGTTGCATCCTTAATTTCTTGTGTGCCGCTCCAAGTGGCATGTACTGTATTCAAAAAAAAAAAATAGAAGATGAGTCATGTTCAATAATTTATAAAGTGAATTAACATAACTGAACTCGAATTTCATGTAACTAAACAACAGGTATGTTAATAGCAAGAGAAGCATTACCTTTATTGATCTCTATTTTACTGGGTGCGACTGTAATTAAACACGAGGTATGTTAATAGCAATTAGCAAGATAACCATCACCGTCATCGATCTCTATTTTATTGGTTAGGTAGGACGGTAAAGTAAATAATTTGAATTGAGATGAATAATATTTTGTTTAAATTTAATTTAAAAACTTATCAAGTTGTGGTTTCTTCGAACGAGAACGAAATCACCAAGCAAACTAGTTTTCATGCAATTCCTTTACATGTGGGACGAACTTTATCATTCATAAGAACTACTCTAGCCCAAAATTTTATTTTCAAAAAAATCCCATCAATTTCCTTTGATTTCCAAAATATATATATATGGGGCCGGATCCGGTGACACAAATTTTGACACAATTTTAGACACTACATCTTATCCCTTGAAATCAAGGGTTAAGATTACAATGGAATAAATTTTTCTAAAATGTTTCTGAAGTTTATTAAAACTACGTCGTTTTAATAACTCTGAAAAGTAATTTCAACCTTTGATAGGGTTGATTTCAAGGGCTAAGATGTAGTGTCTAAAATTGTGTCAAAATTTGTGTCACCGAATCCGGCCCATATATATATATATATATATATATATATATATATATATTGTCTTTGAAGTTGATCCAAAGTGTTTATTATATTTTTTGTTTCCTGCTTATTGATAAAAAACAACCTTAAGAAATCTAATTTGAAACAGTTTGATGGTTTTTGACTTGTGTTTTTGAACATGAAACCTTTTTAAGTCTTTTTATCCGTGTGTTATTTTGACTAATGAAATAAACAACAACAACTTCTTGTTGCCGTGTGCTTTACGGCAAGTTCTGAGCCTTTTGTGAGTGGTTTAGATAATGATCCAACTATATAAATTACATGATCTCCCACTTTTGTAGTATTTGTGCCCACCGACGACGCAAATGGATCCTCTTCATAAACTATATAAATTACATGATGAACCCTATCCATCAGGATAAATCCACCTAAGACAATCAGGATATTTGTGCCAACCGACACAATTTATCCCTATCCATCAAGTATAGCTCCGTTTGGTAATGTTTAAAAATCAAGCTTTTTTTAAATTTACTATCAAAAAAATTAAGATTTTTGGCCTTTTTATTTTTTTAGCTTTACTTTAACTAAAAATAAATAAAAAATAGAGCAAAAAAGTCAATTCTGACTTTTTTTTTTTGCTTATAAACTTAAAAAAAAAACAGTCGAAAAGCAAAAAAAAATTTGGTTCCAAACGGAGCCTATGGCTAGATTAAGTTGACCACCCTTAACAATCAGGATAAATACAATATGCCTCCGTAAACTTGGTTCCACCCTTATGCTAACAGGAAAATAACCTAAGATAACAGAGAACTTAATAGTACATCTTTATCAGTTCGTCGTAGGAGTAAGGGGGTGGTTGTTTTTGACATCTTGATAGAGAAACTCATGACGTCATCCCATTTAATTAACAGCTAAACTTGTGGGGTTTGTTGTATTTATCCTAATTATTTAGGGGAAGGTAGTGTAATTTACAATACTATTTTTTTGCTCCATATATTTGTTAACTGTATGTTAATATCTTTTTTATACATTTCATAAAAATACAATCGATTATTTCAGTAAAAGTGAAATGTTTACCGCATTGTACGTGTGTCGCGCATCTGATCAGTTAAAAACTCCTCCATGAAATGTTCTAATACAAATGTCTACCTATTACGTCTCTTAAACCTGGCTAGAAACGCAAATTGTATGTAAAAAGGAAAAAGTAAATTGAGAATGACAAGAACAACGGATACCCTTTGTTTATAAAAAGCAAAAAAAAAAAAAAAAAGAAGAGATATCCTTCCATAAATTGATTGATTCCTCTTAGAAATCGTACAAGTAAAGAAGAGTGTGCACTGAGTATCTCTTAGATAAATTGATCTGTGAATAAACAGCGCGTAATGTACAATACTTAAGACACATAAGGATAAAATAGAAATACATTCAAAAGTTAGGGGTTTTCAAGTGTAAATATGTATTCTAGAGCAAATTATAATAACTAGATGGCAGGTGTAGTGGTTAAACGACAGCGTCTTTTCACCAAACTCCACGAAACTAAAGAAAGTGATCAATACACCTTACTTTTAGTCCTGTCAACTTTTATTTAAATGGAGAAGTCCTGTCTCTAACATGAAATATGTTTTTTTTATTATTATTTATTTAAATTTAGCTAGTCTAATTAAAAAATGACTTGAATTAATTCTATAACTTAAATTTTATTTTATGCAAATTCTATTTTTATTCATTCTAATTATACGATTGTAAATAGTCTTAATTTATTCATTTTTAGTAAACTAAGAAAATTGTAATATCTATCATACCTAAATTTGAAAATATGTAAAAAATTAAACATCATCTTTAATTACAAAAAAAAAAAAAACAATCACAAACGGATGAAGATGCTCTAAAGAGTGAATATGTCCGATACATTTTAGAAAATATAAAATTGTTACTATTGTATATAGTTAATACTTTACATCAATTATCACTACTATTCTTAACAGTAACACGAATAATTTCATATTGATTATAACACTAATGCTATTTTATACAAATGATCTCCGCAATCAATATCAATATTGCTTTCATTTAATTTTTTTTATTAAATGATAACACCACGATTCCACACCTACACAAAATGGATGGACCCATTTACATAAGAGTAGTGCTATGAATATTCCAATGAATACACACTTGGGTGAGGTAGAGCATTTGAATTGACTGGGTGTGGGGTCCACCCAGTCATGTCAGTCAATCCAAATACTCCACCTCACTTAGGTGTACATTTGGGGTGCAACATTGTGGTACTTGTAGCATTTTCCTTTACATAATGGAGTGGGAGCACCTAACCTAATAGCGCGTTATAGACTAGGCACCCTTTACACACGTTCGTGTACTCCTAGTCCTAGTACAAGTGTTGTTGAACTGTAACGACACGTGGGGTAGGGGGGGGGAGTGAAAGTACGTTTTTATTCTGTTGACAACTCGAACTGCCAGTTTGACCGTCTTTGAAGCAACAGGGCCACAATTTGCATTTTCCCCCCTTAAATTTGGAAGCTTTTCTATATTCTCCTGATGTGATGTAAGTTTTCCACATACTTTGGTCACGTTTGGGGTCAGAAAAAAAATTATTTAAAAAGTAAAATGAGTTTAAAAAAAATGACGAACCCAAATATATATATATATACACACTCACATAAACTTAACCCAAATACAATTTTTAAAGCAAAAAATCAATAAAAAGCCTACTTTTAGGGGAACATTTTTTCTTTCTTGGTTACAGGGAAGCACATCTATTTGTGGAGTGGGTTTTTATTATTTTGAGAAATATTTTTTTTCTATTCATAGCTCTAACCTATTTGTCATTTTTTATCACCGACAAAGAGAAGTTTGCCTTTGAAGAAATAATATTTTTGGCCATGTGAAAACAAGAACTATGACATTAGGGGTGTAATGACCTGGCCCGGCCGTTAATGAAATCGCAATCGTATATCTATAATTGTCTCCTTTTATATATAATCAGAGTATCTAAATATTTATATTTATAATTTTTTAAAATAAAATTAATATAAATGATCATCAAATTTTAAGTCTTTCTCTCAACCCATCTCGCACTACCCAGACTCTCTCGTCCGCCTGAAAAATTATTTAAAATAGAAAAGTATACAATATAACGGGAATATGCTCAACGAATCAATAATAACTCAACAACAAATTTAGAAGAGCTCAACAAATCAATATTATATCAAAGACCTCATACCCGGTCTTTCTTGATTCATAACTGATGGCCGGCCTCGCCCACCTCACCTAGCCTTTTTGGCTTTATCCAGTGTCAGAGTTATTTGCAGATTCACCAAAATCGTACCATTCAATACCATGACAGTTTAGCCAATACACATCATGATTTCAATAAAGTATCACGAATTTCAATAAAAAATGCACATGCTCAAGATG
>BRYF01000009.1:330000-340000 GCA_030159135.1 Actinidia polygama
TATAGATATAGATAGAGAGATAGAGAGAGATATATATCTCCATCGCAAATTTCAGACCCAAAAAATGCAGACCCAATTGAAGAAATCTGCACTGGAACTCTCTCTTTGAGTTGTTTAGACAAGAAATTGCAGTAGACCCAATTGAAGATTTCTTTGTTGAAGATGGGTTTAGGATTTCAGACCCAAATGGGGATCTCTTCCCCGGAAGATGTTTTTTACGTTTTGTGTTGAATGAATTCCATTGAATTCGTACCTTCTTCTTCACTGTTTTGTAGAGGTCCTTGAAGATGGGTTTTATTATCAAGTGGGTGACGGTGACGATGGCGGTTGGATGGTGGCGAGAACAATTGCAAAATGGAAGATAGCATAAAGTATTTTTATAATTATAGGTGTACAGTGACTCCCACTTGTGGAGAGTTACCGTAGCAACACTCAAATCTAATCTAAGCTCACTTCAAGTGTCAAGAATTTTGTAAGAAAAAATTCTTGTTAAAAAAAGTGAATTGAAATAAATTAAATTAAAAGAAAATAAATTTACTTTCCTGTATTCCTTTGATAATGGAATTTGAAGGGAAAAAAACAACTAAAAATGAATCCTTCACTTACCAAAAAAATAAAAATTGTGATATTTTTTTACTTGAATATGTATGTATTATACACATTATCTTTATATACCAATATAAATCATAAAGCATTTATATCTAATAAAAATCACACAAAAATTTAAGGTATTCTTGTTTTTAGTATATATATATATATATGTGTAATATTCTCGTTTTAGTATATACACATTTATGTAAATATTTAGATTTATAATTTTTTTAGAAAAAATAAAATATGGTAGTTTAATTGTGTAGAAAAGTAGTTAAAAAATAAAAATTCATGGAATATCTTATATTTTTTGTAAGATAAATTTTGAGGGAATACTAATCCTAATCCTAATAAAAATTTAAAGATAAGATTCTCATAAATCTTTTTTTTTTGGGGGGGGGACCCCTATAATCTTGTTAATTTTTTGGCATTTTTTACCGGTATTTTGGCATTTTTTACCGGTATTTCTTGAAGAGAGCTGCTTCTCCCGCCCCCTTGACACGAACCCCTTCCGCCCACACCCAAATTAGTTTAGTCTTTTACTGGTATTTCTTGAATCATTTTTAAGTACAACACATCTCTGCACCGAGTCACAATCCCATTCCCCTGGTGCAAATCAACCACCTAGTTAACCCAAAAAGAAAATTTCACAAAATCACTATTTGAAAAATTTAGAAAAAGAAAGTAAAAAAAGACCCAACGAAAGTTTTCCAAATAAAATTTGGGTAATTACCAAAAAAAAAAAAACATTTCACAAAATTACCGCAGAAAACTACTCGAAAGAAAAGAAAAGAAAAGAAAAGAAAAGGTACGAGTCGTATGACCCGATTAAAATATTGGTGACCCAATTACGATTTTCCAGAGAAAATTACGGTGGCCCGTACAAGTCAGCCAGCAAATTAAAAAAAAAAAACACAAAAATAATCGAAGAAAACAAAGCAGAATGGAAAGAAAGAAAAAAATAACCCAACTAATATTTTCCCAAAACAATTCGGGTGACGTAAGCATGATTTTCCCGATAAAAATGGAGTGATCCGTGCAAGTCAACCACCCAATTACCAACAAAAAAAAATCATTCACAAAATCACAAGAAAATTACAAAAAAAAAAATCCCGGAGAAAATTTTGGTGACCCGAGTACGATTTCCCCGAGAAAAACTGGGTTACCTGAAGGATTTTGAAAGTGGCATCAGAGCGGAAGCGTATAGGAAGATCTGGGTGTTTCTTGAGAGTGACAATATTGTGGTTCGCAATTCATTTTTGAATTCTTAGGATGTAAAGAAAGTGGAGAATGCAGGTGAGGTAAAGAAGAGAGTATATCCATGTCATTTCACACAGAAATTTCATATATATATATATATATATATATATATATATATATATAGAGAGAGAGAGAGAGAGAGAGAGAGAATTTTGCTGCCCTAGAGAGGAGAGAGATTCTGTTTTGTGGTCCATTTTTTGCCAAATTTTACCCCTTAAAAAGATTACGAAAATAACCCCACAATTTAACCAAAGTAATAAAATTAAACTCTAAAATTTTAATTTTCATAACTTAACCCCTGTACTTTCCAAGAGTAACAATATCACATTTACGTTTACATCCGTTAGTTATTCCTAAAGGAAAATGCACATTTTTTTTAATTAAACGCCTCCGTTTGGGGTAATTTTGGTAACTACATTACTTTCTTTCCTACCTATCTCTCATCTCTCCCTCCCTTCCATTCCCCACCCTAGAAAGCTTGAAAAAGATTTGAAAGGTATAATGAATATCCTTCTTTTCTACGCAATACAATCAAGAAGTGTAATACAAACCACAAATTCATCCTTTTCGTAAGGAGTATTTCACTATGAGACCCATCAGCTGTGAGAGCTATAATTGGAGTTGTATTCGAAAATAGACGTAACATTTTTGCAATCATGAAGTTTTTCTTTAATGTCTAACCATGGTTAGATTTCCTTTCTCTCTAAACCCATTACATCAACTCTCTTCTTTTTTCTCTCTACCTAAATTTCGAATTTTTATCTCTTTTAACACAAAAATAGATTTTAAAAAAATTGAAAGTTCTTAAAGAGAAAAGAAAATTTAAGATAAACCCCATATGATTGTACAAATAAAAAAAATATTTATGTAAAAAGAGAATGTTAAGAGAGTGAGAGAATGAAAGAAAGAGGAAGAAGAAGAGAGAGAGAGGCTGACATTGTCATAGGTTATTTGCCCATTTTCTACTTTTTTTTTAAAATTATTTTAACAGAGTTAGACGAAAGGCTGACATTGTCATGGATTGAAAAGTATACGCCTTTAGTTGAGAAAACCGAAATATCCTGGTCTAATATGAAGCTGGTTTAAACCTTGGGATTATTTTTGTAAATATATATATATATATATATATATATATATATATATATATATATATATATATATATATATATATGCCTTACGTAATCGTATTCTTAAGATATATCTTCAATCCCATCGAACCCATGGGCTTTGGGCCCGTTACATGGTTCGGGCTTGTTTGGTAATGAGCCTTTTGGATTACTATTTTTTGTATCATTAATTTAAGGAAACAGGCTATTAAATATCATGGAACTTGGAGTTGGATCAGTCAATGAAAGCCCATCGGCTTTGCTGCTGGACTCCTAAACCACTCTCTGATCTCTTCATAGCTAAGTTAAGTGAGGTCTTACTACGTACATAAAATAAAAAGAAAGAAAGAAAGAAAGAAAGCAATGTGCATGTTGGGTGTAGCTTGTAAGCACCAGTTTCTACTTGTTTTCTATATAAAAAGTTATGTCAGTATATTTGGTATAACTTTCGCTTATGTTTATGGATCAGAAACAATTTTAAAAAACTTTATTTAGATGCATCTCAACTCGTGCAGTCGTGCTTTTAAATAATCACTTTTAACATAAGTTCAGCTATATCAAGTAATCAAGTATATTCATAAGGTAACGAATGCTTATGAATAAGGGGCGGCATGACACTGACACATGCATAGGTATGGTGATGGGCCTGGCCTGGGCTGGGTCGGATCACTGATTTTTGGGCACGAGCATGGCACAACACAACACGTATACTTGAGTAAATCATAAATAATTTTTGGTATTTAATTAAACTCATTGATAAAAAAAAAAATTATGACACGGGGCACGAATGGGTTGGACCTATGTTTTTTATCAAATGGTCACGACATGGCACAACACGACTAAAAATAGTCACGGTATGACACGAAGCACGATAGGCAAGGAAATAAATAGGTTAAGCCGACAAGACACTACCCATTTGACACCTCTATCTATAAATATATATACTAGGATATAAGTACAATTAGTATAATTATTAGAGGTATTATAGTACCATTATATTGGGTGCTGGTCATATTGGGCTTTCGGGTAGAGTTTTTGTAAAACTTGTACCATATCCGTTGGATAGAAAATTTGTTCAAACCAAACTTTTTTTAGTTTCAGGTGGGTCAGTAGCCGCTGGGTCGAATTTTTTCTGTCATCATGAAAAATGCAATTTTTTTTGCCTCCACGCATTTTTTTTATTTTTGTTTTTCAATGAAAAACTTTACAAAAGATATAAAAAGTAAAAAAATAAAAACTGAAAACATTGCCAAACAGACCCATTCAATGAAATACTGAGTAGAAGATCAGTCCAAAAAAGATAACCCAAAAATGTAGCTACAAGATTGTGTTTTCTATCCATTCATTGGAGATGAAGATGCCAATGCACGGTGAAGTTAGCTGCTAAAAATGATTATATATTTGTTTAAATAAAAAATAATTCTCAGTGGGTGCCAAAGTGGGTACGTGACTGCCCAATTACAATATTCAAGGATTAGTTAAATATCAAGGCTTAATCATTGTTAACTAAATATTGTGGGAGAATATAAGAAATAACACACAACATACAATAACATTTTTTTAAACGTAATTGAAGAATAGAAAAGTTTTTTTTTAGATATGAGAAACATAAATAACATAGACACGACACCATGTTGTCCGTATCATATGAGCCCACTCAATTAATCTCAATGATGTAATGTGAACTGTTTATATTGTAGGACTCGTCGAGTACATAATTCATGCAAAAAAATTAGATTGCTCGAACATTAAAAGCTACGTGATCGAATCCTATTTGTGTTATAGTTTACTCTCCAAATTGTAATTGTTGTTCATTTTATTTGAAACAAAATATATAATCTAATCTGTATACAATATAGAACAACTTTATTTTTTATTTTTTTTGAAAAATCTAATTGTTCAACCCTACAAACATGAAGTTATGAACAGGTCTAGTCGATCTGATCACGTCATTAGACTCAAAGAGATGCTTCATGGATGGTGCTGTGCCTCCCATTACATCAGTCCAAAATGACAAGATTGTGATTTCTTCCATTGAAAGGGAGAGATTTCTTAATTTTCGTATTTGTCAACATCAGTGATTAGAAATTTGCATCGTCCATTTAAACTATGTAAAATGCTTTGAGTACAATTATATAGCACCCCACATGAGGTGTTGCATTTGGATTGGTTGGGTGTGAGGTGAAATGACAAGGTGGACCCCACACCTAGCCAATCCAAATGCAACACCTCATATGGTATACATTTGGGGTGTTATATGGTTGTACCAGTAGCACTACCCTTAAACTATTTACATTGATGAGATTTGTTTTGGTTGTTCCCCATCATATTCTATGGTAGCTCAAATGTCGCACAACCTCCAAGCTGTAGGTATAACATTATTAATTAGCGGACAAAATGCGGTTTTTAAGAACTTTTATTTTAATTATAATAGAAAATAAATAATCCAAAACTTTATGAAGTACAAGATTGGATGATGACAAATCAATTGCTTTTCTCTTTTATAGACTTATTTGGTATGGATTGGTAAACAAAGATTAATAAACTACGGATGGATTGTTAACGTTGTTGATGTCACATTAGGTGACCTCCCTTGATCTTTGATGTTGGAAGAAATAATAAAAATTTTATGCTGATTGCTAAGAATCAATATAAAAGGCAAATAGCTCGTTTCTAATTACGGGTTCGATGGTTTCAGATGATATAATCACAAGAGAACCAGAAGTAGAGAGATTCTTTGTTTTGTTCGATGGTTTGATATTAAGAATATCGATATATGAATGAGTGATTGTCCTTCTCTAACCATGATTGCCCAACTTGAGAGCAAAATTATAAATAAAAATTCAACCATCTCATTTTGCGCAAAACTTAATTTTTTTTTAGAAAAATGCTACAAGAACTAATAAACTTTATAATTTTTTACTTCTTGATCACTTTGAACCAATGCTCACTAAAATAATGTGATAAGAATATCTACCAATGTGAACAAATTTTTAAGATTTTACGGATTGTCATGACCATGTGTGGAATGGACCCAATAATGGTCATGTTTTCAAGGTTATTTAATGAATGGAAAGATACATGTGGCGACTATGGAGTCAATTGGATGGAACGTTTCGAGTTGGTGTTTTTTATCCAATTTTTTTATTTTACAACTTCGAAATGCCATTTTTACGTGTTTACCATTGACTCATTATCATAACTTGAATTATTTATTTTTTCGAGCTTGCCAAATTTATGCAAAAAAAATCAAGTCTAGCTATATGATCAAACAATATTTGTCTTATAGTTTATTCATAAAATTATAGTTATTGTTCATTTCTTTTAAAATAAATGTGTCAAGATCATATAATTATTGATATTCAATCAATCTAATATTTTGTATGAATAACTTAATCAATAAACTTTAAAAATTAACCATTTAAATCATAAAAATAAATTTAAGATAGAAAGTGGATGCACCACGTACACCCCAAATCCCAACATAATTAACATTATGCCCTCAGGAAAAAAGTCTTTGTTTACACACTTTTGCAAAGACTTGTTTGGTCTTCGGGATCGTGTGTATACGAGTTGACCCGACGTCATCGATTCTACGTCACGATCTCAGTGCATTGCCAATGACCAAAGCTAAAGATCGATGATGACATCACAACGAGAGGGAAAAGATCAAATGGATTAGGAATTTAGGTTGAAGATTTTTGCAATCTTGAATGAGTTTGGTAATGCTCATTTTCACGAATGTTTATAGATATTTTTAGATATTTTAATGTTTTTGTACAAAAATTTGTACATTTTTCTATTTTTAGTGCACTTTTTTCTGCTCTGAATAAGTGAAGTTACAAAAATATCTTTTTATTTAAATTTCTTAATTTATTTTTGTGTCCATTGTCTTGATTTTAGAAAAAGTACAATTTGATAACTTTACTTTAAAATTAAAAAAAAAAAGGGATAGAAACAGAGGAATTCATTCAGATAAAGATGAGAATGTTTTATGACCCCATTAAAAAGGTTGGAATTGTCATGATGCGTCCACCTCACGTTATTACATACAAGTCTTTTCCCAATTCCCACCCAAGGCAAAGGCATCATTAAGCTGTGACCTCATTGCCATGATGCAATTGCTATGACGTAATTGACATGATGCCTCTACCTGACATACAAGTCTTTTCCCAATTTAATGTAAAAACTATATATATACATAGATATATGTATGTATACACGGGAAAATGCTATGGGTACCCCAATGTTGCACCCCAGATGCACACCTAGGTGAGGTGGAGCATTTGAATTGGCTGACATGACTGGGTGGAGCCCACACTCAGCCAATCCAAATGCTCCACATCACCCAAGTATGCATTTGGAGTATAACATTGGGGTACCCATAGCACTACTCATATACACGCTGCTGAAAAGCGAAAAACTTTAGATTGTTGATCACATGGGAGTGCCATGTGGCCTCACCACGGCCACACATTTTGTGACTAAGTGGTTTCAAGAATAAATAAAACATAATTTGAGAAAATATGTGTGGTATTACTACGGTGGCTCCCATGTGATCAGCACTCAAAACTTTATTGTAGAGCTTAGAGGTAACAAAGATTCTTTTAATATGTGGCTTTTTATAAACGAAACATAATCGATAAAAAGCAATTTTATTTATTAATAAACTTTGTTAACGACCTATTGTATATATGCACACAACATATTTCTTTCGTTGAAGAATAACAATTGTGATTGTTGTGGTAGAAATTTTGGGCGAGCAATTCAACAGTCAATATTATTCATTGGCCTCGGCACTAGACCTCGGCAATAAGATGGGCTACCTGCACTGACCACTGAACAAATGTTACCGGCAGAGGTGAGGCCGCTCAAAACCCTTTCGGCGTGCGAATCAGCCCAAGAAAAATATAGGCTAAGCAAAGAGAAAGCAGAGCTATTAGTCTGTGTATGCTAGGATTAAATCGTATACCTCATAATGATGGGAGGAGCAATCTTTATATAGATAGAGTAATGAGCCATGTTAGTGGATCACAGCGAGATCCTCAGAAGGATAAGTATGGAAAGATATCCTAAAAATACCGAAGATAAAATAGAAAGATGTCATTTAGAGAATAACCCGCAAATATAAGAGACGTAGTGGATAAGGAGGCTCATGGAGATGGAGTCCTTATACATGTGGAATCCTCAAGGAGGTGGAATCCTCGTGGAGGCGGGCTTTGACCATGCATATGAGTGATGGAGAAGGAGTGTCGCGGAGGTAGACTTTTTAGATAGGTGAAATCCTCATGGGGTTGGTCTATGATAAGGCGAAGTAACCCACCTTGCCTATAGAGATAAGATAACATACCCCTGATGTATTAGTGAGGTTAGCAACTAGTGGCTAGGAGTCATGGACAACCAAGAGTGTATTTGTGATAGGGCGATATAATCCTTCAGGCGAAGTGCCTATCTTAGTAGGCGGATATTTTACCCCACACCAGTGCGTATATTTTACCTCACATCAGTGACTATTCATAATTTATGCATCTTTTTATAATTAGATTTTTCATTGGAATGGGTCGGTCGTCTTCCTTTTTATATTTTATTTGTTTTTCTAACCAAATTTACAAACCAAATAAATTAGTGTCTTTGCGACAAATAGCTTCTTTATTTATTTAAAAATAAGGAATAAAACTTCATACGAATATAAATTAAAAGGAGCTCTGTCCCTAATCAAAACACACAAAAAAAAAATGGTATGCCTTATAAAAAAAATATAGAAATGGGTGTGCCTAATGACACCTAAGTTTCAACTACATCCATATTAAGGGTATAAAATAGGGGGAAAAGTAATTTTCCTTGTTTTTTCTGCTTTGTTTATTCTCATATTTTTCTTTGACATTTTTAACCTTCTAATTTCTTTATAAGTTTTTCATTTTTGTATAACTTATTTTTAAAACTTTTTCAAAAAAAAGGTCAAGACGAAAAACTACAAAAACTATACATAGAAATAAGGGCTATATAGGCTCCGTTTGGTAATACCTAAAAACTAAGTTTTTTTTAAGTTTGCTATCCAAAATATCATTTTTTTTTTTACTTTTTTACTTTTGTGGCTTTACTTTAGCTAAAAACAAAAAAAGAAAAGTAAAAAAATTAACTCTGATTGATTTTTTTAATTATCTTAAATAAAAAAGACAAAAAATAAAAAAACTAGTGCGGAGCCATAATCCAAACACAGCCTCTGGTCCTGAAACTACGATACCTTTCCTATATTGGCCCATATTGGCCCCACAAAGTCGCTCCTCAATAATGGAAACTGTATATGTCACTCTTCCAAACAAACAGTAGAAATTAGATTCACCAACCTTGCACTAATCTCACTTGTGATTGTATAGATCAGATTACGTCACTGGTGATTATGAATTTGGGTCCTACATAAAATAATAGACTTGTTAATTTTAAATAAAAATAAAATGTGTATGAACAAAATTGAACACTTTCAACGCGCTCTCACGGAGACGGAGACCCGACTCTCCATTATGACCTTTCCAGGAAGGCAGCACAAAAATAAATAATAAAAAAAGTGTAAATTACAATAACACCCTCTTTATTACAGTCTCTTGAAATATCATTGTCCACCGTCCTAGCTCCTACTGTTTAGTACATTTCTAAGTTGATTGTTTATTTGTCAAATTCAAACAAATGTGATTGGCCGTAAAAAATAAATCCCCATTTTACCCTTGTTCCATTCTTTTCACCTCTCTAACCAGCATAGTGCTGTAACCTCCGCACCCTTAACTCCACTTAAATCTTAGATCGATGCAAGTGAAGAGTCCATCATCATTGTGCCAACCACCACATGATGGTGGTTGAAGAGAATGTTTTAGTTATCCGTTTTGAAACCGCCACTATCTTTGTAATCAAACAAAGGTATTTTAGTAATTTGGCATTGAACAGTGCTAGAGTGACAAAACACAGGGTGTATAGTGTCATTTTAGAACAGTGGAGGAGTTCTAGTGTAATTTACCCAAAGAAAAGTTATTGTTGTACCCCACTTGAAT
>BRYF01000009.1:342500-345000 GCA_030159135.1 Actinidia polygama
ACAATTTAAAATGAATAGTTTAAGTTAACTTGATTGTATGAATCTCAATCGTTCATTATTTTGAGTTTTGAAAATGTATTTTGAATTAAAATTCTGAGATCAGTGCACTTTGGTTTATAACTTTTGGGGCAAATTTCACGTACCGCTCTCCTGAGGTTTCTAATAATACAGACACATATCTCATAGTTTTAAAAATAATATTTTTAGGCAAAATAACAAATTTGTTCTTTGATTCAGAGGTTTTCAATTTTTTTTCTCAATACACCAATTAAGATAAATTAAAGTTTTTTTTCTTTTCAAAACACCATTTATTTATATTTTTTATCAATAATTATTTTTTAAAAAGTAAATTTTATTATCAATAATTTTTTTAAAAAGAATTGATTTAAATATTTTACTTTTTAAGTGCTCTCAATATAAATATATTTTTAAAAAATATATTTATGAATTATTTATCTTAATGTGTGTATTAAAAAAAATTAAAAATTCTACATCAAATAAAAAATTTGTTGTTTTTGTAAAAAAAATGAGCTCCAATAAAGAATATAGAGAAAATCTTGATATTAATTTTAAAAATAAGAAATGTGAATATTATTTTTGAAAATACGGGGAGAGGTGATTGTATTTGGCATAAACATGAAGGGAGATTAGTTAAATTTACCCTAAATTTTTTGTCATAATCTTTTATTTATTTCTTGTTATTATAGTTCAAAAATCTCCGATTTAGTATCTCAAGATTCTCAATTCGCCCATCCAGTAGGGCTTAAAACTCCGACTGAGCATCTTAAGCCCTGCACTAGTTTTTTTAGAAGATTTTTTGAGTTGTTTTAGTTTTTGAGTTTTTATTTTATTTTCAATGAAGATTTTTAGTTATTTAATCAAAATTTTAGTATATTTTTAGCTGGAAATATAAAAAAATTATAAAGATAAAAAAAATATTTTTACTTGATAAAATAATTATTATTTTTTATTTGAACCATTTTTTTTATATTTTCAAATTTTTTTAATCAAAGATGAACTAAAAATATTTAAAATTTAATCAAATAATTTAAAAAGTTATTAATGATGAATAAATTAAAAAACTATAATAGCTAAAAAAATCTCAAAAAAAAAAGAGACCAAATTAAGCCTTATTATGGGATCACTTCGATCCTATAAATAATTTATTTTGTATGGCCCAACAGCCTCATAAGACAGTGATATCACATATTTTAAGGAGACAAGGGGAGATCATAATTGATTTTGAAAGTGGACAATTGTCAGATTTTTATGAAAATATCTACTCATTATTGTAATATATGTAATCTAATCGTGTAATTATTATTGTCTTGTCTGATAATCGAAGCCTCATAATATTTTCCAACTTTGTCTAAACCGTGATAATCACATATTTGCGTGTGATTATATATACATATATTATACTATATTGTGTTAGATCAATAGTTTAAATAATAAGATATATGGATTCGAATAAATTAAAAAAAAATTATTATTGTGTTAATTATTTTTTTTACTTTCTCAATTCATATTTTGATTAGAAAAATCGAAAAAGTAAAAAAAATATATTTTTTACAATAAAACAATTAAAATCTAAAACAATCCATTCGAATTGAATTAATATACATAATTATTATTTTTATTACTAATTTTTGATTGGTGGATGCCCTTTTGGACAGTTGGGCGTTTCGTATGTAGGGGAGAAGACATTGGTCGTAAGCGTGACGTGTAGTAAAAGGAGAGACACAATGGTGAAGCTTTGCGAGGCGTTTGAATCTTTGAACCTCAAAATCATTACTGCCAACATCACGGCAGTCTCGGGAAGGCTTTTGAAAACAGTATTCGTTCAGGTAACTCTCTCTCTCTCTCTCATATACATGTGTCAAGACGACTACAGGATTGTAGAGTCATGTGGGGCCACGAATCAGACTGGGAGAAAATAATGGACGGTGGAAACTTGTGGATACAATTTTTTTTTACAAAGCAAATTATTAATATGGCCAATGATTTGAGGGGTCCACGTATGGAAAATGGGGGCTACTTTAATAATGTTTGGAGTAGTGTCATTACAATTTTTTTCTTTCTATTTTTCTTATTAATGCAATTATGTAATAATGTAAAAATTACATTAATTGTATACAAATTAATATTATATCAAGATAAATGAGTATAATTATGTGTGTCACACTCATTTATTAATTTATATTCGATTAATATAAATTTTTACAATATAAAGTGTTTGAATTATTAAAATAAATTCAAATTATACTATTGCAGTCCAATGATTGCAAGAAGCTTTGTCCCTCTTTTTATCTAAGGGCCAACATTGGTTTTGGAGTGCTTTGCAAAAGTTAAATTATTAATAGGACCCTTTTTTTCATTTGATTGAATGACGTGTTGATAGAAGCATATCAACGTTGGTACCTTATTTAAAATGTAGTCAATTAATTATATAATTAAATAAAAAAAATACTTCCTACCTCCCATATTATCGGTCAATTAT
>BRYF01000009.1:477500-480000 GCA_030159135.1 Actinidia polygama
ATAGAATATTTACAACCACTTTATTGGATCATGATTGTGTTACGATTTACTTTTGAAATAATATTTGTCATTCATTTTTTTCAAGACAATCTATCTATTTATATGTAGATGTCCAATCAACTTATTTATTTTTTTGTGAATGATTTATTCGTAAAGCATTACAATATGTATGATTTTGATCATATAATTGTTGGGAACCGAATCCAAGGACCCAATGAAAAACGCATACAGATTAAACTAAAAAAAAAATATTTTTGTGAAACCCTATAGCGCGGAATCAAAATTATACCTACGAGATCTCTCTGGCTCGATCTCTTCTAAATTTTAAAACCAAAATATGAAGTAGAACGAACAATCAATGCTCGCGATCTTATACTATATTTCCGATCACGAATAGAGTGTGTGCTCTAATACGTGATTTATTTCGCTCTCTCTTTTTGATATTGTGTGTGTGTATATATGTTAGAATATCTGAGTGTGTAACATTAAAGAGCTATGAATTTATACCTATATGTATAGGCTACGGATTTAAAGAAGTCAATAAAAATTGGACTTCCTATGAAAATAAAAAAATCAAATTTGAATTAAATTCATATTTTTCATATATTATAATTGCACTTTCACCATCTCAAAATTACATTTCGAGCTCCATGTTATTAAATGCTAATTAATTTCTATGCGTTAAGATTACACATACCCGTCAATTAAAATAATTACTGACAATTATAATGAATTGACATCTTCAAAAATTTCTTGAGACTTTCCACTTAACTTATTTGATATATTTGATATAAAATCCACTTCTAGGGGTTGACATAATCAAAACTTATAAGCTTTCTCATAGAGGTATAATCAATACCTAAATCGGGACGCAGATTCCGTTAATAATTAATATTCACCAAGTTTGTTGACTCACAAAAGAATCTCACTATAGTGAATCAAAACGATCAATACAAAATGCACATGTCTAATAATTATTTCGAGATTAAGAGCATAAACACTCATAATAAACACGGAGTACTAATTATCTTATAAAATTAGTATAAAAATAATATTCTCAAAATAGTCCCATTTAATACACACAAAATGTACTAGCACAACAAATCAAAACAATGGTGTGTCTAATCACATTTAAGGCTGTAAATTAAATCCATATATTCCACAAGAACATATAATTAGATATTCCATGTGTAAGTCGAACTCTACACACCTTCGTAAACTATGTAGAAGAAAAGACACACAAACACAATATAAATATTATGCCACAACATTGCTCACATAGATTCTTATTAAAATAGAATAACAAATCTTATTAATAAATAAATTTAATACTAAGCTCCATAAAAAAAACACATTTTTTAGTATATTTCTCCAACAATAATTGGACATGAGATGTTGCCCAAATAATACAGACAACACGATGTTGTGCTCACACTTGCCCCAAATTAAATTGAATGGAAGATAAGTGTAGTTGAATTAGGGGTGCACAAAATACCCGAGACCCAAAACCCGACCTCATTGGTTCGGGTTGCTTCGGGTCTACCACCGTCTCGGGTCGGTTCTGGGTTTAAAAATTCCGGACCCGTCCAGTTCGGGTCGCTTCTCGGTTCCGTATAATTTTTTACCCAGAACCGACCCGAACCGACCCGAGATGAAAACCGACCTGAGACCCGAGGAACCGAGAAGAGAACCGATCATATATAAACATACAATGCACTCGCGCACACTTGATTATTACCTATGCTATATAAAGTTTAGGGAGAACCGAAGAACCGACCCGAACCAACTCGAGAACCGAGGAACCGAACCGGAACCGAGTGGTTCGGTTCGGTTCGGGTCTCTTTGAGCGTCGGATCGATTCCAGGTCCAAAAATCTAAAACCGTGGATGGTCGGGTCGATTCTGGGTCTAACCCAGACCCGTTAGACCCAGACCCGACCCGTGTGCACCCCTAAGTTGAATTACGTAACCACCGATCTTCAATCAATCTGATTTTTTGCATAAATAATTTTGTCAACGTGCTTTACATTTTATATCTTTACTCTAATATTCAAATTATGAACTTTAGAGAAATGCGGTCGTTATTTATTTATTTTTCTGGCTACAATTTACAGGAAGAAATGGTGAATATTAGGGGAGCATCTCCCATTATGGGTGAAGTGTAGGTGCTTGAACCCACCCCTCTTCCCACCAGTGCTTTTTCTGATAGTGGACTTCTGTTACTAACTTTATCTCATGAGAAGACAGAGAGAGGAGATTACAAAAAGAAAATTTATAGATTCTGTGAAATTATATGGTTCTTCACTATAGTGCTTTAGTGCTTGGCAGCAGTCTCAAAAGGCAATGTGGAATGTACACTAGGTCCACTCAAGCTTGGGCCTTGTTTTTCTTTCTTGGTGCCATTTGAATTGATTGCACAAAAGATTATGAAAGAATAAATAAATAAATTGAAAGAAAGATGGGTATATCAAATACTTCTTCCTCTGTCCCGTTTTGTTTGT
>BRYF01000009.1:495000-497500 GCA_030159135.1 Actinidia polygama
AATCGGAACCGAGTGGTTCGGGTCGGGTTGGGTCTCTTTGAGCGTCGGGTCGATTCCGGGTCCAAAAAACTAAAACCGTGGATGGTCGGGTCGGTTCTGAGTCTAACCCAGACCTGATCCAACCCGACCCGTGTGCACTCCTAGTTTCCATCATAAAAATTGTACTTATTTTTGTTATTTTTGGCGAAAAAAATTTAAAAATTTATTCAAATTTTGAAAAGAAAATTCCACTAATGGTGTGGAACTTAAGCTAATTCAATGTATTAATTTTTTTTTATTTTTAGTGTTTTTTTAAAATTAGATAAAAACTTTTACATTTTCATACTCCTCTTTTAAAAAAAAAAATCAAAAAAGTATAAATTTTAAATCAAAAGATAATTTTTTTTAACAAAAAACAAATATTAAAATAACTTAAAAACCTACAAACATACGCGCACAAAAAAAATTAAACCAAACTGGGCCCGCCTTATAAACCATGAAACCAAAGGCTTGTGTTTTCCAGTTTGTTTTCTCTTTATTGAATTTCTTTTGTTGTTTAATTAAATTTTTTTTGGGTTCCTGTTAATGAGAGAAATACAAAAAAGAAAATTATTTAATTTATAAAAAAGTTTACTAAATCCGAAAAAAATAGATGGATTAATAAAAATATTTTTTTTGTGCCTTTAGATTAAATTTTTAAAATTTTTGAATTTTTTTTCTCAGGAAAATCGAAAAAGTATAACGTTTTGATTAAATAGCAAAAAATATTCACTAAAAAAAACCAATACCCAGACTGCCCCAATTAATAATTTTGTATTTTAAAAAAAAATCTACCTTGGACTAGTCCTTACATAGCATAGGTAAAAAAACAAACCTGTCAATCTCAGAAGATTTTTCAGAGCAATGAAAATGGAGAAAGTGAAATGAACGTGGTGGGGTTTATGCTCACGTTTATATATGTTTGGGTAAATTTCACTAACTTTCCTTGAGATTTGCTCATATTACATGAAACTCACCTGTACTATGTAAAATAAAACAAACCTCTCTTATTTTGAAATTATTACACAGTCTCTCCCTTCGGTTAAAGTGAGGCGGAACGGAACGATGTTAATTTATTTTAGTCAGTAACAATAATATCCTCTGTAAATATCTGGTTGATGAAATGTCAATAATGCCCTTCATTCTAGAAGGTTCAAAAGGGTATTTTCGACATTTGGGAGTCAAAATATGCTGATACAGCAATTTCAGTTAACTTTTTAGACGTGCCTTAACCGAAGAAAAAAAATTGTATAATAATTTCAAAAGAAAGGAAAAGTTAGTGTAATTTACCCTATATGTTTTATTCCAACACGGTACCCTGCACCACAATTTTTCCCAACCACTCATTGGCCCAGCTTATTGACGGAAGCCTTTCACGTTTCGTACGTTTATAAGTAGAACTATTGGACAGTGGTTTTGCACATCGCATGGTGTGGGGCCACTGACAAGCCTTGGAGCATGGGAAGAAAATTTATTGCAGTACGTACCACGCAACATTATCGAGTTCGGACGCCGGACGTCGTTTTTAGTACCACGTCACTTAACAATTATTGATGAGAGAGAAATTATTCTAAGTAGTTCACCTTATTACTGTACAGTTCATGTGCCAGTGCTCTCCCAGCCTCCCAGGTCTTCACCTCGCCTTTCACCATGAGGATGGGAGGAACACTGGAACTTATCTCCACTGGCGCTCATATTGCCAATCTATGTGAGTTCGTAGCTTGTTCTCAATATTGCCAAAAGGTGAGGATATTTATCTTGCCTGACTAAAAATCGTCTCCGTGAGACTTCTTCGCCATGCTGCTTATGACTGCGGTTTATTCTTCATATGTCATTCTCCTTAGGGGTGTTTATCGTTCGGGTTGGTCTGATTCCATAAAAATTCAGTATCCAAACTATTTTTAACGACTTTGGAAAAATGAGGACCAATAGATGTAGAAAATAAATGAAAGTAGAATTAGTTGTGTTAAATAGATGTAAAAAATTAACTGATAAAATCTTGTGTAAAGAAGGTGGAAGGTTTTTGATGGTAAGAGTATGGAATAATTAAATATCCATCGAAAGTGAAAATATTTTTGCTGAGGAAAGCCAAAGTAATCACTCGCATGTGTGAATTACGGCTGTTTTGTGTTATGTTCTAAATAAATATGTGTGCGTGTATATATACATAATCGATTCTGGTTTGGTTTGAACTACGATTTAAAAAAAACGGTAACCGAACCAAATTTATCGTTTTTTAATTTTTAAAAATAGAACCTAATCATTAAACTATATAATCAATCCAAAAGACACGGTTCAGTTCGATCTTTAAATTTTTTTGGACACCCCTAATTCTCCTAATATTACTCCGAGATCTCCTTCTATACTTAGTCGTCCGAGGTTCACGCCGTAATCTCTTCATACAACTATTCATTCTCCATTTATAAAAAAGTCGCTCCCTTAACATTGAAAGGTACACGACAAAACTCTTTCATACTCACTC
>BRYF01000009.1:580000-582500 GCA_030159135.1 Actinidia polygama
ACATTCATATAATTACACCTACAACTCTTAAATTTCCATGATACCACGAACCAGTTTAGACTCCGTTTGTCCTAGAGTTTTTAGCTGTATTTTAACTGAGAAAGTCCAGTTTTTTTCACCAATTTGACTTGTTTTTTATGGTTGAGCGAGTGATTTTTAATAATTGATTTATATGATTTTGTAGCCATTCTAAATAAATACTAATAATTTTTTTTTATCAATTTTCATATTTTATTCAAAAAGAAAAAACTGAAATTTTTTATCTGGGCGAAACCAACCTTAAACACCAATCCATCAACAAGAAGATAATAAAGCATTTCTCATAAGTAAAATGTTTGCAATTTTTTTATGTCATCCCAAGCAAAAGTAAAATACTCAGTAATTAATACATGCACACATAAAAAAAAGTAAAAGTTTTTTTTTGTGTAGTTTGTATTTTTTTAATTGTATGATCAAAATTATAAATTTTTTCGGTTTCTCTTATCAAAAGGAGTCAAAAAATATAAAAAAATCACTAAAACAAAAATATCTATTTTTACACAGACAAATTAGCTAAATATTCTATCAGTGAATTATTTTAGTCTGAACAACTTTTTTATAGTTTTAAATTCTTCTCGTAAAAAAGAACCAATAAAGTATAAAATTTTAATCAAACAATAAAAATAATTCACAAAAAAATTCAAAATTCAAAATAACTAAAATCTTTTTATGTTGTTGTTCACACACAGTGTGCCAGAGTCTAGTGTGTATTTGTTTGTATATATATATATGTATATATATATATAGGGGACGGATTCGGGGACAAGTTTTGACACAATTTTAGACACTACATCTTAGCCCTTGAAATCAAGGGCTAAGATTAAATTTTTCTAAAGTGTTTCTGAAGTTTATTAAAACTACGTCGTTTTAATAATTCTGAAAAGTAATCTCAACCCTTGATAGGGCTGATTTCAAGGGATAAGATGTAGTGCCTAAAATTGTGTCAAAACTTGTATCCCCGGATCCGGCCCCATATATATATATGGGTTAAATACTTCAATGATTCTCGAAGTAGCCTCATGTGCCACTTTGATCCCCAATATATAATGGCTCAATGAATCCAATTCGTATTTAAATGGTCCCTAGTTTTAACGCTATTTAAATTCATTAACTCAAGTGGGAGCAATTTCGATAAAATAATTGTGAGGAACCAAAATGACACAAAATACATACTTTGGGGGATTATTTATGTATTAAACTCCGATATGCATGGTGTATTAATTTCGTGATATATCAAGTTCGTGTTTAAATGTTCTCTAGCTACATTTTTATTAGAATTTTAAAACTGTAGATGGGTAAATTTAAATCCATTCCCCTTGCCAAAAAAAGGACTTTAGGTTCCTTTAGAGAAAAAATCTTCCGCCAAACCATTTTATTTTCGCTTGTGTGAGTGTACGGACAATAAAGATAAAAGAAAATAAAGAACAGTACAATCACGCGATAAATTCATATACACATATATTGTTAACTAGATAAATATTTTCTTATCGAAATTAACAAATGAAAGAATAAAAAGAGACGAGAATAAGAGATTGCATACCAATAAAAGATCTTTTACTAATTTTCAAAAAAATAAATACAAAGATAATTATTAAAATACATAAATTTTACAAGTTAATACTAGTAATTATAACCCAAGTCGCAGGGTTCATTATTTCCTCTATTGATTTCAATGAAAAAAATATTTATTTGGTTAACAATGTGCGTATATCTATGAATTTATCACGCGGATGAACTCATCTTTATTTTTTCTTCTCTTCTAATGTCCTTTTATATCCACATAAGTGAAAATTGAATGATTTGACGAAAGATTTCTTTATCCGAAAGAGCCTAAAGTCTTATTTTTTTCAAGGATAAATATTTTTTTTATTGTTATCATAAATTTATCTGTCTACAGTTTTAGAATTATAACAATAATGCAGTTATAGACTATTTAAACACTAACTTGATACATTAGGGACGAAATTTGTACACTAGGAGTTGAATATATAAATAGTTCCCAAAATATGTATTTTGTATCACTTTGATCACTCATATTTGTTTTACCTAAATTGCCCTCACTTCCGTTAATAAATTTAAGTTAATAACCATTTAAACATGAATTAAATACATTGGAAGATTATGTATATATGGGACTAAAATGATACGGGAGTCATACTTTGGGGACCATTGAAAGTCAGCACCTGCCCAACAATAATAACTCATGACAGTACTAACATGAGGAAAATAACATAAATACTTGAATTCCAAGCTCAGAAACCCAATTCCCAGATGGAACTTGTCAATTGCGATTCCTGTGGATTCACAGAGGAATGCACATTAGCCTACATTTCTCGGATTCGAGACAAATTCAACGGAAGATGGATTTGTGGGCTGTGCATCGAGGCGGTGAAAGATGAAGTCTTGAGATCGGAAATGGTTATAAGCATCGAAGAAGCACTCAATAGGCACATTAGTTTCT
>BRYF01000009.1:622500-625000 GCA_030159135.1 Actinidia polygama
AACGAAATAACTAAGTTCCTTTTTATGGGACACCACTAATCATAATAACGAAGGGACAATACCAACAATCTTCAACAAATGGGCAAACTCATGAGTTTTGTAGAATCGGATTATTGTTTATCCAAAGAGCCTTAAGGTGCTTGAACTTGATAATTTCTGGCACAAGAGTTTCCATATTCTCGGTCTTGTTTCCGCACAGGCTAAGTTCAAGTAAATTCTAATGCAACAGAAGATAAAAAAAACCCAGTAAATAACGATTCATAAAATAAGTAATCTCACAAGGTATTGATCAGTAAAAATGAGACAGCAGATCAATACAAGTGGAATGTGATGGATGGATGCTCGATGATGCATGCAGCAACTATTGACTCCAATTTCTCAGTTAGACTCCAATCACACAAATTAACTCAAAAAAACCGGGACCCACATCATTGCACACAAAATCAGGAGTAATATAACATATATGGAGAGTTGTAACAACTAACAGAAACTATTTTTCACCAAAAAAGGGACGAGTGCACAACAAGTTTAAATTTTAAACAGCAATTTTAAGGAAATACAGTGAGAAATTAGGTAAAATTGTGTACAATTGTACATACAGCACAGACACCTGCACGCCGTATGAAATCATTTTATACATGCTTAAATAACTCATTCACCTTAGAAAATCCTCAATCATCATTCCGTACTAAAAAAAATTCCAACCAATTGGAAGACAACAGGCATGGTTCTCGAAATAGTGCATTCACAATAAATGTCATCAATATAAAACCCATTCTTCCATGCTTGACAAATAAAAAAAATGCATAATAGAAATGACTTACGGGGAATTTACTAGGAAAATCAAGAGACAACATCATAGAATCATCCATGTCAAGCCCCTCAAGCTCCAACCACCTCACGCTGGCCTCTCCTTTCTCTTTTGCTTTACGAATTTCACTCTCCACAATTTCCAATACATTCAATTTGGAACTATTCTCATCTAAGCCTCCACCAGAATTATCCAGATGTTCAGCATCCAAATTCAAATCGATGTCAACACACATCAACGAAGCCATCCTTTCAGCCAAACCAGGAACTTCGTCCAACTGCAACACACTCAAAAACTTTCAAATTCCAATATAAAAGAATAACACATACACAGATAACATGTATAGCAAAAAGGTCATGTTAGCACAATCCCAGCTCCAATTAGACTAAAGCTGAAATCCTTAGCATATAAATTTCAAAAACTCGAAGGGAAAATTAAAGAAAAAGAGAAGAAGACATTCGGGCTTCTGCCTTACATTTATAAAGTTTCAATTCACTTTCACACTGAACACTCCTACCTCCATTTAACTAAATGGCTCAGTCTCAGTCTCAGTCTCAGTCGAAACCCTTACTTTCATCTCCGGAGCCTTTCCCGAGAACCAAACACTTCATGCCCCTCAATCAATTTACAAAATGACCCGCATGCAGTCAATTAGTCAAACTATATTGCTACCTACAGTGTCCCACCAAAAGCATAAACTGGGTTTAAGTTAATCTGGAAGGCTAACACCTTTTGTTTGGTACTTAACAAACTAAACTACCATACGTTGAGAAATGTCCCAATTAAAATTCTAACTTTAATTACTTTTCCCAAACTTTCTCGAGAACCAATCACTTCAAGCACCAAAAATCTCCAAATTGGTCAACTGTGCAGCAACTATAAATCAAACCAAATAACCATAACTACATTTTTCCAAATAGTCCAGCCTAAAGCATAAACTACGTTCAACATGAATCTAAATGGCAAATAACAATATCACAATGTACATAAATCTAAATGGCAAATAACAATATCACAATGTACATAAATTTGAATGTATATATATATATAAAGTCAAAATTAAAAGAAAACAAAAGGAGGAGATGATCCACAATCAGGAACCTGTTTGCTAGCGACGGAGAGCTGAAAAGTCCAGGCGTGGTCGACGAGGAACACGTCGGACTCCGCGGCCATGGTGTCCGATGTAAGGACAAGGCGTCTCTGGAGGCCGTCCTCGGCGGCTCGACCTGGAAGAAGTCTCATCCGTTGAACGTCTCCGCCGAGAACTTGGGCGGTGCAGCGGCTGAGGTAGTCCCGAGGCGGCGAGTAATACGCCGTGGACTTTGACGAAGCCCTCGTAGGTTTGGATTTTTCCGTTTTAGGCGCGTTTGAGTTGAGGAGAGTGGTAGTGATGACTGATGACCAGTGTGTGGTGGAGACACTTCGTTCTTTTTAGAGGGAAACTCTTGGGCCTTGTTTGGTTAGGTATCTTAAACCGACTTTTTGAATCCTAATAATAATTGCGAATTTGCGATAGTAGAGAAATGAAATTAGGAAAAAATTAGAAGGCCAAAGTGGGAAAGTGGGAATACTTTAGAAGGAAAAGTGTAATTTACCCAAAAGCATTAATCCTTTATATCACTTTTATGTTTTATCGTCATTTGCTAATTACAAGTACTACCTTTTGATTTTTTTAATTATAAGAAAGAT
>BRYF01000009.1:650000-652500 GCA_030159135.1 Actinidia polygama
AAGGTAACCATGTTTAACTCCGTTTGAAGGCATACTGAAATTACTAAAATACCATAATTCTTATTATTTATTCTCCACCCCCCACCCCCACCGCCTCTCTTGGATGACCTATTTTTCCACCAACATCCATACCACCACAAGAGTAGAGAGAGAAATGATTTGGTGGTGGGTTATGGTGGATTTGAGGTGAGTTGTGGAGGTAGGGAAGGGAAAGGGTAAGGTTAATTTTGGCATTCCAAACCTTAGTTTTGTTGAACTCACACTCTCCATTTGGTCAATTGACAATCAACTAGCGGAAGGACTTAACTGTTGTATATTTTTGTAAGGGTAAAATCCGATTTAGGCCCCTATAGATTACATCATGTGCAGTTTACCTCCCTGTAGTTGGGAAATATGCAAAGTACTTCTATGTGGTTTTGGATTAAACTGCAAATCTTAACAAAAAATAAAATTAAAATTAAATAGACATCCCTTGTGACTTTTAATAAATACATAGACATCCCTTATAATTTTTGAAATTACTCTGTAATTATAACTAATTTAAATATGACCCCGATAAAAAATATTAATTACTCAATAATATCTAATTCAAATAACAAAAAATCCAAACCTTATATATATATATATATATATATATATATATTAATTTATTAAAGAGTCAAGTCTAAAATATATTTATTTTGCTAATAATATATATATATATATTAATTTATTAAAGAGTCAAGTCTAAAATATATTTATTTTGCTAATAATATATATATATATATATATATATATATATAAAAGACATGAGTTTTCCATAAACTAAAAAACTAATTATAAAAAAATACTAGTTAAATATATATATGTGTGTGTGTGTGTGTGTGAGAGAGAGAGAGAGAGAGAGAGAGAAGTCTGTAATTTTCTCAAAAAAAATTGAACTTCTGTTAACAAAGTTAAGGGAGGTCGTTTAATCTAAAATTACATGAAGATTATTTGAATATTAAGTGACTGGTGAACTCCACACCCACTCAATTCAAATGTTTCACCTCACCAGGTGTGCATTTAGGGTACAAAATACCCATGAATGGTGTGAGATTGTTCAGTTGAGAGTGGGCCCAGAAATTATGAAGATTAGCTGTAATGTAATGGGAAAAAAAGCTAATCAGTGCTTGCTGAGTGGAAAAGAATCTATTCCAGTCAACTTGCAGTTTGGGGGAATGGAATCAATGGGGAAAAAGCGAATCAGTGCTTCCTGAGTCTGAGTGGAAAATAATTTATTCCAGTCAACTTGCAGTTTTGGGAAAGGAAAATGTTATGGGTACCCCAATATTGCACCCCAAATGCACACCTGGGTGAGGTACCCAGGTGTTCATTTGGGGTGCAATATTGGGGTACCCATAGCACTACTCTTTGGAAAAAGACATCGCAGGTGTTCATTAGGAGTGCAATATTGGGGTACCCATAGCACTACTCTACGGGAAAAGACATCATCTACATTCTACATTACATTCAAACCACGTTTGTTTTGCAATTAGCTTTGCAGTATAATTTTTTAAAAAATAAAAAAATAATATCATTTTATATATTATTTATTGTTTGAAATTGATTTTTTAGTATTTAATGATATCATTTAAAATTTTTCTAAAAAATATATTATTTTTTTATAAAATATCCACAAAAAAGTTTTAAAAAAACTGTTAACCAAATAAATTTTTTAAAACTTATTCCGCAAAACTCGTTATGAAAATTAAACCAAACATAATGTCTTTTGCGTACAACACGTATTCAAAGCTACTAAAAAGATTAGGATAAAAGCCAGCGTTTTTGTTTTTCACATTTTATTTCAAAAAATAAAAACAAGAAAACTAATTTATAAACGCAAGTCAATACATTACCATAAAAATCATTTCTTATAAACCATTTGCCTTGGTGATAGTTGGATATTGGGTCAGGTCTTGAATCACTGCTGACGGCATGACACGTGACACGTATTTTTTAGATAAGGTTAAGTAGTTAATATTAGTTGAGGGTTGTTATTCTAATATTATTTAAAGAATGAGATTCGGGGTATGTTCTCTACTGTTCTCTCTATGTCATAAACAAAAGGATTTTAAACAATAGGACAAGAGACACACTTCATGAGTGATGAATTCAAATTAAACTATTTCAAATGAGATGATTCAATCCGAAATAAACATGTCGTCACATTATTTATGAAATAGTCATATCGTTAAAGTCTGGGAATGTCACTTTTTTTCAATGTCCCTCATGATTGCCATTCAGTATGTTGAGTTGTCTTACATCGTCCGTATTCTCCTCTCAGCATCCCAAATCACCAACATCTGTTGTTAGGTAGTTTATGTTAGTAATCTCTCCGGACCGAAATGGACATGATTGCCTCCATCTCCACCACAGTCTCCTATAGCCGCGCCACTACCTCCACATCGCAATCTCCACTCATTATGCCACTATCTTTGGTTACGGCTTCTTTACACGGCTGCTTGATGATTGCAATGCG
>BRYF01000009.1:665000-667500 GCA_030159135.1 Actinidia polygama
AATCTCTCTCTATATCTATCTATCTATCTATTTATATATATATATATATATATATATATATATATATATATATATATTTGGAAAAAAAAACTCAAGAGACTAAAAAAAAACTAGGTCAGACTTTGGAATTTTTGATTCCTCGAACTAGGAATAAACCGAAAAAGATTTATCAAAAAGTTCAAAATAAAATTAGTGAAATAGTGACTATGGCTCACTTGAATTTGGGTAACTAAAGTTTATCGTTAGTTCATCTTCACAATCTACATTGTTCATTTTGTAGGATTTGCTGAATACAAAATTTATGAAAAAAATCGATAAGGGTACAAATCATCTTGTGTGGATGGTTTGACCATTGAAAAATGAGTCCGTTCCTCTCTGAGGGTAATTCCATCCCGTAAAAATTGAGATTTCATGCTTCTAATATTATTTTACACTTACCATTTTTATCAAAGTTTTAAATTGTCAGACCAGACCAGACCGCCGATATGAAATTACTCCTTCATCTTCCCGATTTATAATTTCCCCCTAAACTAGTCTCTCCCAAACCTGTGTTTTTTCTTCCTAATCCCATCTTTTCAACTTACCCTACCTGTCAATGAAAAAAAATATATTCAAAAGCAAATGTGGGCAGATGAAAAAGAAAGTGATGCAAAAATAGTAGGGAAATTAAAGGCTGAAATAGTACAATCTGCTCAGGATCTATCCATCCATCCATCCATCCATCCACTTGGGGGATTCAGCTGGTTACTATGGAAAATGCTATGGGTACCCCAATGTTGCACCTTAAATGCATACTTGGGTGAGGTGGAGCATTTGGATTGGCTGGGTGTGGGGTCCACCCAGTCATGTCAGTCAATCCAAATGCTCCATCTCATCCAGGTGTGCATTTGGGGTGCAACATTGGGGTACCCGTAGCACTACTCGGTTACTATACTATATTTTTCTCACTAAATTTACGTTAAAGATGGATGAGTAACTAAGTAAAAATCAAAGGGTCTACTTATATAATTTTGTTTGTTTAATCCTTTTCTCTCTCTTTAGTTTATAGATTTCCGCATGGATGGCAGAGACAAGAACTGCCACAAAAGCAGCAGAGATGAAACAGAGTGATACAGTACGCACTCAGAGGAGAGAGAGAGAGGTTACGCATCAACAGCGCTGTGTTCAGATCAGAACCATTCGTTTTTACTTCTAGGATAAATATCAGAACAATGGCAAGTTGGAGTAGTAATATGACTTCAGCAGTTTGACAATATAAATTCTCATAATAGGTGGAGTCTCGACATGAATACTCCAATAAAAGACAGGCAATTCTATTGTTGACACGATCATTTTACTCTTGATTAAAATATTTCAGTACAACTTCTGAGAGATCTCGTTACACCACTTGTATTATTCTATCTCTTTCATTCATTCGTAAACCTTTAATTCCTACTAACATCACTATTTGATCACGAAAAAAATTGCATTATCTACAAATTTTGATTGTAAATATGCAAATGTGAGATTGGGGAAGTCCATTAAGTCACGTATACATTGTCACCTCCTTTGTGATTGCTAAAGATATTTGAAATTATATACTTCGTTCAAAAATCTTTCTAGAGGTTGTATCTCTATACATGACCGATAGCATCCAAGTCAATTGCTTTATTGATTGGTTAAGTAGTGAGGAGAAGCTCTTTGATTGGAAAGAATTATCTGAGGTGTGTGAAGCATGCATCTTTGCCCCTGATCTAAATCCCCTTTCCCACACCATCCACCGGATGCATTGTAGAAATAGGAGTAGAGTTTTGACTATGGGGTTTGACGGATGAAAAGTGGAAGCGATGGGGGTAATTGGGAGGATAAGGAAGCAACGGGGGAGGCAACGGGGGTTGGGTGGCGTTATGATGGCCACAAATAATAAAAATGGATGATCATGGGTGCAATGGGGGCTAAGAGAATTACGGAGGAAGGAATTGAGACATAAGAAAGATAAAAGAGAGAAAAAAGAGAATATGGTAAGACAATATTGCCCAAAAGTAGCTTTGGCGGAATGACTAGAGATTTTGAATAGATGAGCTGGAAGAAGAAGAATATAATGTTGGATTACTAAATATACTAAGAGAATTTAGTTGAGGGTAAAATGGTCCAAATAGCGGTTTGATTCCATGTCTGATATTACTGTGGAGGCTCCGTCTACACCGCTATTACTTTGTGTCACGCCACTGATTTGAGATTTCTCTAGTTTAATCCCCATACAGAAGATTCTGCAACCCCTAATGGTCCCTCAATTTAATAAGTATTACCTACTACTCCTACAAGGGCAGGCAATAAAACTTCACAACACTCTCTCTCTCTCTCTCTCCTGTATGTTTCGATTCAAAAGTTGGGGATGAGTGAGAGAAATAGGTTTCCTTTTACAGCAACCCAGTGGGAAGAACTAGAGCAGCAAGCTCTAATCTTCAAGTACATGGCCTCTGGTTCTCCAATCCCACCTCATCTCATCTTCACCATCAAA
>BRYF01000009.1:737500-742500 GCA_030159135.1 Actinidia polygama
TCCCATTAATCTCAAATTAACTCTACCATCTCATCTCCACCATGAGTGTTTCATGAATCATGATCATGATCTTTTTGACAATATGTGATTGACCTAAAAATATCAAGTCCTATGATCAGACGAATCCAATCCAGCTAAGAAGGATACAGGGTCAACTCCATCATCATTAGTTCTAGGCTTTTTATTATTTAAAATGTGCTCATCTAAAGATATTGTGTATCTTTGACGCAATTTATAAACAATTTTTGCTTTTTTCTGTTTTAAAAATTATAGTAGAGTGTTTGATACAATTTTTGCTTGTTTATAAGCCAAAAACAGTTCATTTTGAAACTTTTTAAATTTTGATTTTAAATAAACAATTCTAACATAAGTTCGGCTATACCAAACACCTTCATTGTTATATGCTTAAAGTGAGTGTACATTCTTTATGAAAATACGTGAATTATATATATGGAATATAAGTCTTAGTATGGACCGGAACAAGTGGCTATCACTTGGCCACCAGGTTCTCGTGATGTCTTTAGTCTGGAGTTCGACTTTCACCCGTATGCTATTAATTCATGTATTGAGTCAGTTCATATGAAATTTTTTCTTGACTTTAAATGAACCTCATGCTT
The DNA here is from genome assembly GCA_030159135.1 of Actinidia polygama. Lineage (NCBI taxonomy): Eukaryota > Viridiplantae > Streptophyta > Magnoliopsida > Ericales > Actinidiaceae > Actinidia > Actinidia polygama. Next base: position 738,118 of record BRYF01000009.1, read on the forward strand.
GTAAACGTTGTGATTGATCCTCCGAATTAGTTGATTCAATTGACCGAATACCAAATTATCAAAAAAAGTAACTCTTAGTTTAATTATTTTAATCTTGTGTCTTGCTTAGGTTATATTTGGATAACTTTAATTTTGAGTAAGAAAAAAAATCTAATTACTATTATAGGAATATGATTTCTAGTAAGAAGTACTCTTATTGAAGTGTTGTTGAATTTTGCCTTTACTTATGTTTTCAAAGAAATCGATCAAAGAATCTGATCCTCCACGGCTTTGGGAATCGTTTCTTCACTAAATTTAGAGATCAAGAATCACATTTTTATTATTATTTCATCCAAACAGCAAAATATTAGAGACGGCTATAAAATCATCCTATTTATTTCCAACAACCAAACGAAGTCTTAAAATAATGATAAGTGGGTAGAAGATGAGATGAGTTTGGTCCCCAAACTCAAAGCCAAGACAAACAAAACATGCTCTATCAACACAACATGTGAAAGTGGGGAATCTTCTTTATATCCTTCCTTTCCTTTTGTTCCTTGCAGTTCCAGCATATAAGTTGGGAAAGAAGCCAAAGTCTTGTTTGATACAACAATAATTAAAACTTGGAGGAACCCCACTCCTTCCACGTACTATTGTTTTCACTATATATATATATTATTAATCCATGCCCATGCCTATATTTCACCCTGTAGATTTTCAATTCAAATTTTCCCAATCAAAATTTTAAAATTACCCCATTCAAAAATTAAAAGATTTCAAGAAATAGTGCAATTGTGATCACCCTCTTTAAATTCCGTAACTCTATAACTCTATAATTGATTGTTTCATTAAAATGGAACCCATTTTTAAATAGTGAATCTCAGTAAAAATCATAAACGAGGATAATGTTCACCTACCTCCAAATCAAAGCAAGTTCAGCATCGTGGACCTTCCAATGTCACTTGAATATCTTTGTATATTCCTTTCACGTCTTTGCTTTTCTTTATTTTAAGTAGTTGGCAATACATTGAATGTGTTTTAAGTATCATAATCAATGATCAAAATAAAAGTTAATGGAGAGAGAGAGAGAGAGAGAGATATGTCTCATGCATAGGTTGCATTACCCCAAAAAAACTATATATGTAGAATCTTGGACCAAAGTGGATCCATACATTGCCCCTGTTCAGCTCTATCACAATCTTAGTACATGGAAAAGATGGTGGCTAGTGTGGGAGTACTGTCTTTCTTTCTTTTGCCTTTATTACTTCCTAGTTGAGTAATGTGGCAAAAAAAAAAAAAAGTCTTTAGGTGTTGCCAAATTTAACAATATTACATGCACTTGTTTTCGATGTTTAGAAGAAAAAAACACAACGTATCCAGAACTTTTATCTAAAAAAATATCCAGAATTTAAAAATTGTAGATTAGATTCATTCTGAGTATGACTCGCATGACACTAGCTTTGAATCTACGCCATAAGCTCTATTGTCTAGGTAGAACTATGAGTAAAAATAATTTAATTCGTCCACCTTCTTTAAATAAAAGGAATGTTAATTTAAATCAATGAAAACCATAGAAATATTATTCAACAAGTAAAAACATTGATAAGTAAATAGCCTAATGTTATAAAAAGTCCGTACTAATAGGATAATATTTCCCTTTTGGGGTGGACTACATTGGAGAAAATATAAAAGACAGAGGGTAAAAATAAAAAGAATTAAAAGTTGAAGTTGAGCCCATCTCATCCTCGGATTATTTCGCACTTCTCTTACTCGTCAAACCTACCCATATTAGGGTTTAAGGTTTTTGGGTTTCTAAATCTGTAAACAAAATAAATTTCTTGTAATTAAAATATTTTGAGTATAAGAAAATTAGGAAATATAACTCTAAGGGCATTTGTGTAATTTTATAAATAAAAAATATAGTGCATTTAGAAAAAGTGGGGTGTGAAAATCATCACCCAAAAATTAAAATAAAAAAAAATTAAACCAAACTGGGCCCTTGAGTATGGGCCTATTAGCCTGTAGTCTCATTTTGGGCTTAAGGAAGTTGGGCCCACTATCGAATCTCATCTGGACCGTGCAACTAAAACTCCTCTTGACCGTCCGATTTTTTCGCCCTTCTTCTTACATATAAAGTTATAAACCCTACCCAAATTAGGGTTTCTGATGCGACACTGATATCGAATTCAGCAACTTCCTTCGTCTCTCCGGTTCGCTTCTCTCTCCAACAATCCTTGAAAATGGAGACTCAAATGAGCAAAAAGCGAATGGTTACTTCTTCATTCCCGTATCACGCTCCATCCATACATTTATATGTATTTGTGTGTATCCATGTCTGTGTATTTACTTATGTATATGTAGTTTTTATGTAAAAGTGTACGTATCTGTAGTTATATAGCTGAGTTTGTAATCTTATCACAGTTTGTGGCGGATGGAGTGTTCTTTGCGAAGTTGAATGAGGTATTGGACAGAAAGCTAGCGCAGGATGGATAATCTGGGGTCGAGGTCAGGGTATCTCCCATGAGGACCAAGATCATCATTAGGGGGCTGTTCGGAGGTATGTGCATTGTTTCGTTTGATCATTCGATCATTTCAATGACATTCTGTTTATGCATTGCTTTTCATGCGATCTTAGTACCTATGCAAAATGTTACGTGCTTTGGATAATATATATACAAGCTAATTTTGATCATACGTGGGTCTGGATGTTTATGTTATTTATGTGTGTGTTCATCACAACATTGTAGCGATTATGATATTGATTTCCTCAAATACACCACTTGTATTTCCCAAGGCTGTTGTAATTCATCCAACTCAAGATGGATTTTCTGATTTTATCATTGTCTGCATGGTAGAAATACATGGAGAATAATTAATGCTTAATGGGCTTATAATCCGTTTGGGCCAAACTGGGTAGGATGTAATTACTACTATATGGCACTTTATTCCAAACTACATCTGTTCACTTTGGAACTAGAAGGGGTTTGTGTTTTGGGGCCAAACTACAGGGGGCATAGAATGTATTTGGCGGGTCATCTACAAAGCAAATTGGTTTTCCTGTACCAACTTTGTGTCGGAAGATGACAACATTAAGTTCCTCCGTACTATCATCCTCGTGAAATATATTATACTGGTTTTCATGTAGAAACGTGGGGAGGATACACAATTAGTGAAAATGATACTTTTCTTTTTCCAGGCTTTGTTGGTTTACTGTGATTTGGAGTCTGTTTTGATCTATAATTCCAGTGTGATTTCTTCATTCATTGCAAATTGAAACTTTTTTGCAATTTCTTCCCCGCTTTCCATAGTTGATTCTGTTACGTCTTGTCGACATTTATTCTGCCATCCATATAGGAAAGCCATGTCTGTACTATGTGTCGGACGATGGCTACAACATCCGTGCTTATTGATACTGAATGTAACCTACTAACTTTTTGTGCATTGATTTATTTTCTATATTTTTTTTCTTGCGTGTATTCCCCGTATTTTAATATATCCAATTCATCTGAATTGTATTTTTTTCTGGTATTGTACTAGCTATTTGCGATTTATGGAGTCATTCTCCTTTCTACTGGAGTGAATTTTGTGGCTTAAATGTCTCTGGTTTAATATGGTGATGGTTCTTTCCTATTTCAGGGCATGCTATGGTGTTTTGAGATTTATTATGGAGAGCGGTGCTAAGGTATGCGAGGGGTACATTTTAGGGACAAGTCTTTTATCTTCGTGTATACTGTTCATGATGCTCTATCGTACTTCTGAATATGATCTAATTGGTTAATTTAACAGGTGATTGTCAGTGGAAAGCTGAGGGCACGGCGTGCTAAGTCCATGAAGTTTAAGGATGGTTACATGATCTCTTCCGGTCACCCATTCAATGAATAAATTGATTCACATGGCAGACATGTTCTTCTAAGACAGGTTTGTGTCCGGTTTTTGCTTGAAAATGCATAATGGCTTTTCTTGTTTAACTACTTGTTTTGGGAAAAATTTCTGAAAACGGTTTATAAATGCCTCTCGTAGGCTCCTTTTGGACGGATGTGATTTCAAATGAAGGGATTCAATGCTCAATTTTCACCTTTAAAATATAAGATATTTAGCTATGGGCGGCTTGCAAAACTAGAGTGGAAGATGGATTAGAGGCAGAAAAGGTGTAATCTTTATCGAGAACTAATAATCATCCCAACTCTATGATGATAAATCTCCCATACCTGATGTCAATATCCATATGTAAACAACTATCTCATCCGATCTGAATTATTTTCATTGAATAATTAGTGTCAAACCCTTTCCTTTGAAATCCACATATATCAATCGAAGCCTTATGGTCGTCCCAATACAAGTCCTCGTCGTGGTGTTGTGTCACGCAGGGAGTACTTGGTATCAAGGTGAAGACATGCTTGATTG
>BRYF01000009.1:990000-995000 GCA_030159135.1 Actinidia polygama
ACCTTTTGAAATTATCAAAAATCAAGAATTATTTCAAAGAAAGGGAAAAAAATTATTGTGGTGAAATAGATAACCTCTCTAATTCTCTTTATTTGTTTTTTATTTGAACAAAAATCTCTCATAGATTTTAAGGTGTTCGTTCTTTGAGTGATTTATTTAAATTTGTGTCAAATGTGTATATTGCATGTAATTTTGAATTCAATTGTAGTTCTCTCTCACGATACTGAGTCTTATTCACATCCATAATTATAGTACGAGTTTGAGATAAACAAAAGCGAAAGACTACGTACCTGTAGTTTTCTCAATCGTTATACGCAAAATTATTGTGCACTGAATGTCATCAATATGGCAAAAAATTCTTCACCCACTCTCCAATTCTCTTTATTGTGTAGTAAAGTATACTTTTTGTTTAAAAGTTTTGGACGGTTAATGAAAATAAATTTGCTAGCTAACTGTTGGTAAGTATAAGATAAATCCTACGGTTCTTGAATTTAGACAAAAAATATTTTTTGAATTCAAAAATAGACGATAAAAATTCACTTGATTATGTGACCCTACACACTCACATAAATCTAAGACGTTCATTCTAAATTTTAAATTTTTATTCAAATTCAGGACCGTAGCACTACTACAAGCATAATCATGAATACTAATTGGAAGAGAGAGAGAAGAGAGAGAAACCATCCATGCGAATCTTCTGAGAAACCATCAATGCGTGCAATAAAGGAGGTCACGGACGTTTGCTGATGCTTTTACGGCAAAGACAAATGGTACTACATTCTTCAACCTCCTCTTTAACACTCGTACGTTGTAATTCATTGTAAATGTTACCACTAATATTGTTTTCGTGGTGGTATAAAACTATTTTGGTGGTATAAAACTATTTTGGTGAATTAAAATAATTTATTTTATTTGAGAATCAAAATAACTATTTTTCTCTGTACACATGAAAATATGTAGATGTAATACATACTGTAGGGTTTTCTAAACATATCATCTATGGAAAAAATCAAGTTGAACGAACTTCAATAACTACATAATTAAAATAGTCGTTGATAAGTATGATTTTGAGAATAAACTGTAACAATAATGTAACTTGATCCATGGCTACCGACGTTTGATTAACGTGATTTTTTATATGAATAATGTACGAGATGAGCTTACAAGATGAACAGTTCTGATCATCGAACTAGCAACTGTGCCAATAACTTAGAACACAAAATGTAGGATTTGTTTGGGTTTTTAAGCCAAGGGTTGGTGCCAATAACTTACAACAGATTTGTTGAGAGTAAATACTCTTTCAAAAGTCTCTTTTTTTTCGTCCTGGGCAACAATGATTTTTTTTTATTTTTACTTTTTTTTAAAGTAAACTTTAAAAAAAACAGGAGTAAACTTTGTTTTAAAGCAGGAGTAAAAACACGAGTAAAGCCATTATTATCCCCAGGGCGTAGCTCAGTTGGTTCACAGGTGGTAGATTGCACCCAAGTAAACTTTGTTTTAAAGCAGGAGTAAAAACACGAGTAAAGCCATTATTATTGCTTTATGGTGAAGTTATATCCATTAAATTGTGAGTTTTTAAACTTATCACCATTGAAGTGTTGGAAAAATTTTGGGCTTAATTTCTTAAACACCCCCAAAATTATTTTTTACTGTCACTTTTTAAATAAAGGGGTAAAAATGATAAAAGACGATAGTTTGAGGAGTGTCTGAAAAATTAAGCCAAAATTTTGCAAGAGTAATAAGTAAATTTGTTGATAACAGTAATAAGTACATTGATTTTGGTAATCTGATTTTATTCTTAGTATTAGTAGTAGTAATTATGGTGACATAATAGCAATTAACATCCATATATCCATGCTAGTATAGGGTTGTTAATGCGCTGTAATTTTATTTTTTATTTTTTATTTTTTTCTGGTCTGATAAGAAAAACAGTGGTGACCTGGCCATGAAAAACCATAACAATTGGTGTAAATTTCACCATTGGTCACCATAGTTTGAACAAAGTTATACTTTGGCCCTTATAGTTTCAAATTGAACAATTAAGACCCTATAGTCGTAAAAATTGATTACAATGTAGTCTCTACCATCAGCAGCCGTTTAGACATTTGGACGGAAAGCAAGCACATGAAGCTGAAATGAGACTTGGCTAAAAAAAAATTTAAAAAAAAAAGTCAAACTGGGCCTTAATTATATAAGCTAAGGAAAAGTATATTTCTTTTGTTGATGACTATATGTAGGGATAGGATAAGAGATAAGGTGCTTTAATCCATGGATACTTTGCCTCAATGGCTCAAGTTTCAAAAGTGATAAATGGAAAGTACTAATTGTTGCTTAACTCAGTGAAATGGAATAAATCAGCCATCTCTACCCATTTTAAATTCATTTATAAGGACGTTCAAGTTTTGCATGAAAGTTAGCTAGATTTAAAATTAATTAAACTTAATTGACTTGTTTCTTTTCAGAGTCAATCTTGAAAATATTTAAATCGAACGTTCTGAGTTCGAGTAATTTGATTTTTTATACAACGTGAAAATGCTTATTAACTTATTGATATTACAGAAGAAAATTAACCGATTTTCAAAATTTGACTAAGTTTGGCTTATTTATGTTATAAGCCAATCTCAAATAGGCTTAGCTAGCTCTGCAAAACTTCATTTAAAATTTGATTGGTATCATTTTATGCATAAAATTTATTCTTTCACTTTTGACAAACAAACGTGATAAAATTGTTTCCTAAACTAGTCACTAAGCCCATTTGCAAATTTCTATCACAAAAATAGTCACTTCTATTTTTGGGTTTTTATCATCAATCTCCAGCATCTGTGGTATTATAGGCCATTTTTTTTTATTTTTCCAATTAAAAAAACTCATTTCCTCTAAAAATTGTAAACACTTCATCACTTAAATTACGAGATACTAAAATTGAGATAAAAAAAAAGTCCAAACACCCTTAATTATTGAGCTTGATTATATTCTTTGATATGATAACATGAACTAATTGAATCGTAACCATCAAGCCCAACATTAATCTTGGAACCAAAACAAAATGATACATACATATAAATCATTAAAAAATAAAAATAAAATATTGAAATAGTCATTTAATTCAACTACTTTTGAAACTGGTATATATTAGGTTCACCTAAGTTAAGTTTTAACGAACTTGGGGTTTTCTTAATGAAAACTTCATAGCTTCTTGAGACATTTGATTTGGGATTAGACTATCTAATCTTGGTAAGTTATGATCAATAGATCTTTACTTGACATTGTAACCATTAGTACACCTCCATTTGTTTAACCTACCACCAATTTGTAACAAAAAGTGATGTATGAGAAACTAGTTGGCTTGGAAACCACTTACGTATCAGGCACTGAATGATTAGTAGTTTATACGGTGTGGATGGATGCTCTAACACTGTTCAATGCTCAATAGTATTGGAAACCATTTACATGTCATGCACTGATGGATTAGTAGTATATATGGTGTGGACCCGCTCTAGCACTAGTCGATGCTCGATCACCCACAAATAAATCAAAGAGAATTTTTCTACATCACATGTGTTCGTCAGTCTTCTTGTATTTATGATTATTCTATACGCGATTTCCTGCATCAGTCCTTCAAAAATTCACATATAATTAATTGTTTTGGATGCTTGTTATTGACAATTTTGTGTATTTGATTGCATCTCCCCAACCACCTTACTTGTCAACCCTAATAATGTGAACTTTACTTATAGTAGAAGTTGGACAAATTGTAGAACAACCCTTAATGCGTATTGTGGGAAATTAGTTGGTTGAGTTTGGGCCAGGGTCAGCTAATTCTCAAGTATGTGACATGTTGGGTCAATTTAACCATTGCTGGTTCAACCTCCTGCATTCACATCAAACCAAAGCCCTCACCATCCATTATACGTGGGTCCCATTGTTTTTCACATTGTATGGGAATTTTGTGGCTAGCTTTTCTATTTTTTTTTAATTGTTTTGATATTCAAGTTTTTTGTTTTGTTTTTGATGAAGTATTTTAATCATTTAAAAAAAAAAATACTTTTCTAACTTGTCTTAGCGAGAGGAGTCTGAAAAATATAAAGATTGTGCTCTGATTTGAAAAAAAAATCAACTAAAGATAAAATAATTTAGCTAATTATATTGGTCAATTATTTAGTCTTTACTGAACCTTTTCGTATGATATAAAAAATTTTATATTTTCAAACTCCTCTCGTGAAAAAGAATTGAAAATTAAAATATAAAACTTTGATTAAACAAAAAAAAAATGATGGTGGGACACTTGCATCTCTCACTTGCTAACTTCTCTTCTTTTGTGACAACCGGTATAGTTGAAATTTATTAAATATCCATGAATCACCTTGCACACTGCAATGGGATCTATATTTTATTTCTAAAAGAATACATAGAATTCAGGAAGCGCCTATAACCTTAAAAATTAGTATTAAAAAAAATCTCCGGATATTTTTCACTAACAATCTTAATATGCACCACACCCACCGTAACATTCACCAACGTAATCACGCACCAATAAAACACATACTTCTGAGTTACAAGTGAGAGAGAGATTGTTAGTTACTTATCTATAAGAAGAGTTCTATTAAACATTTCTTATAAATAAGAAATTGGCAATTTTTGTTGGTTGTAGAAATAGGATCACAGGCTGTTAATTATATGAATTTAACATGTGGCGTGTGGCGTGCACTCATAATTTGTAGCTTGTTGCTAATCCGATGCCTCAACGGTGTCATATCTTCCTCGTAATAGTATACGTGAATCATGTTTGAATTCTCTGGAGCCGATGGGAACTTGACAATTTCAAACACTTCAAACCTGCCGTTGGGAGAGTGCCATCAGAAAATTGTCCTTCCTAATGCACTTATGCAAACTCTTCGGCACGACCAATTTTACAGAAACGTAACACTGACAGTCAGGGCCAACTCCTTCTAAAAAGTAACACAAAGTTTGTCCATTGTCGGATTCACCTGTAGCAGATG
>BRYF01000009.1:1000000-1002500 GCA_030159135.1 Actinidia polygama
TTTGATCTCCTCCTCAGTCACAGGGCAAGTGAGATTATCCACCTGACATGGATCCAGCCTCCGGCCCCTGGACACTATCTCAGTAATTAGGCTTGAGCAATCCTCTTTGGTGCCCAGGAGAGATGTATAAAATTGCACAAAAGCATCACTGATTTGTTTTGAGGAGTTGGATCTACTCCCATTATCCAAAGTAATGGAGGAGATGATACTTTTTGTTTGCCTACTTTTGATCAAGTCATGGAAAAACTTGGAGCCTCTATCACAGTTTTTTAGGTACTTGGCTTTGGCAAGCTGAGAGCAGTAGCTTGCCTCTGCTTCAGCCAGCTTGAGAGCTCTTGATCTGAGCTCAGGGACCCTTGATTGGAGAAGGGTGTCAGTTGAGTTATCATGGAGATGCTGCTGAGCATGAGCTAACTCTTCTTCTGCTGCCCTCGCTCTTGCTGAGATGTGGGAGAAGTGATGCTTATTCAAACTTTTGAGAGGCTCCTTAAGAGATTTGAGCTTTTTGCAAAGTCTGAACATAGCTGATCCGACAACATCCATCCCCCAAGTGTTACTCACAATACCCTGGAACTCTTCGTGCCTTGTCCACATATTGAAAAATTTAAAGGGGCTGGCCCCCCTATCATTTTCCCCCAGAACTGAAACTGTGCAAGGAGAGTGATCTGAATGAATTCCTGGAATGTCAAAATGGGCTTGACCTGAAAGACCCTTCTGAGTCCACACGGCATTTACCATAGCCCTATCAAGCTTACACCAAGTTTTGTTATTGGACCAAGTGTGAAACATCCCTGAAGATCTGAGATCCGATAGCCCAAGGTCATAGCAGCATTCTTTGAATTCTCTTGTTTCATACATTGTGACAGGCCTCCCATTGATTCTCTCATCATTGTTTAATACATTGTTGAAATCTCCTAGGAGAATCCAAGAATTCTGGAATAAAGAGTTAAATCTACGCAGGTTGTGCCATAGGGGTCTTCTCCCCGCAATAGTATTAAGTGCATATACATAACTGATATAAAAAGAAACCTTTGAAATTTTACAAGTCGCCAGACAGTGGATTACCTGGTCAGTAGTTTCTATGATATCAAGCTGAACCAATTCCTCTTTCCAAAGTATCAGAATCCTCCCATTTGGATGATGGCTGAAGTTGTTCGCTATTCTCCAACCTACGAACTTTGTCCTTACAATCCCCTCCAGAGCATGATGGTTGAGCTTTGTTTCCAAGATACCCATTATTGCCACCCTTTTCTTTCTCAGGTGATTCCTAACCTCTCCCTGTTTCAGAGGCATGTTCAGGCCTCTGATGTTCCAGAAAGAGATGATCATTGGTTGGGATTGGGGGAATCATCCCCCATTTCCTCACAGAATTTTGCAAATGATGTTGAATTCCCACCCTTTCCTTGGTTCCCTTTGTCCTTCTTTTTGCCCCTCTCACTACCCTTTGCCAAAGGGGGGGTGATGCTAGATGAGGATGCTTTGTCTGGGGCTTTGGCAAGAGCAGAATTCCCTTGTCTTCTAGGAACAGAAACATGATCCTTCTTCAAGCTCCCAAGTGTTGTGGAAACCTGGGATTTGGATAGCTGATGCAACTTACTTTTTAATTCTCCACTGGTAATCTGATTGGCTTGCTGGATGTAAATTTCACCCCCTATCTGCTTTGGGGGTTGATTTGGGGGTTGTTCTGGATTGGGGTCTATGATAGAATCTGGGGAAGTCTCCAAAATTTGTGGATTGGGGTCTGTGATGACATCTGGGCTAATATCCAAATTTTTAGGACAGTGGTCTGTGGGAGTGGCCATATCCTCCTCTGTCTCTGGAGATTCTGAGGTCCCAGACTGATTTTTGGAGGGTACAATGTTGCAGTTTGCTTCTGTTCCAGGATTGTCTGATTGTGGATGGCTGATGGTATTGTCTTTGGGGTGAATGGCCATTTTCATGACCCATTCCTTTGTTGATAGCGTATCTCTTTCCCTCCCCACTCCTGTCTTTTGAACTGCAGCTTCTTTAGGCCCCTGTGCTATAGTTTCAGCAATTTGCACATCTGTGGCACCGCTTTTTCCCCCCACTCCTATCAGCTGAACTACCGCTTCTTTAGGCCCCTGCACTATAGATTCAGCAACTTGCACAATTGTCTTTTTGGAAGGGATAGACTTGCTTTTGCAGGTCTCTTTTGTGTGGCCCACCACTCTACAGTGGGAGCAATACTTGGGCAGATTCTCATAGAAGATTCTTTGCTCATGTTCGTGCCCCTCTGGCGTATGTAGTTGGACAGAGTGTACTAGGTCCTTAGCCATGTCAACTTCTACCAAGCATCTAGCATACGTAACCCTTTCCTTTTGAGTAGTCAATTCGTCCATATGGATTGGTCTGCCCAGCTTGGAGCAGATTTTACCAAAAATCATTGGATTCCAAAGTGTAAATGGGACACCTCTCAACTGAACCCATACTGGGAATGTGCTAATTGCCTCTTTCCCAAAGCTGAAGTACTTATCCATTT
>BRYF01000009.1:1012500-1017500 GCA_030159135.1 Actinidia polygama
AACTACCAATTCATCTAAAAGCTTAAGCTATTAGAGATGGACAGATTTATTATTTATATTATTAAAATTCATAGGTAGTGGCGAAATCAAGATTTTGATATATATAGGAGAGACACTCGTTAATCGCAATTTAAGAACATTCACCTCATACACATTCCAACAAATACAAAAAATCTTAATTTATCTTGTAAAGAAAAATAAGTAAAAATAGAGAGTCGTGATTTGAAGAGAGAAAGAGAATTGACAAAAAAAACAGTAATTTGAGTTGGTTAATCTTTAATTTCTATGAAAAATATCTTGTTAGCCAAAAATTAAAAATCACATTATGCATGCTTTACCTGAGATGAAACACACACACACACATATATATATATACAATGGCGGACCCGGGGGGCAGCAGGGGCTTGAGCCCCCTCTGACTTTGAAGAAATTGCAAATTTTGTTTCAGAATTTTTTTCTCTTCCGCCCCTGTGTATATATATATTTATGATACCAATAGTGATTGGCAACGAAGGGTGTGCTGTTGTCCTTCTAAAGTGGCCAAGTGATCCATGTTATGCTTTGCATAATGTAAAAAGTGACGCTTCTACTTTCTGTGGTAAGATTGCGATTTCTTAGTTAAAGAAGAAGAAGAACCATATCGTACGTCCAGTACATAGACCTATTCTTGGCAGCTGCCATGTTATTGAACTAACTTTATTGGCTGTTTAATTAGTTGCTCAGGATTTAAATTTGACAGTACTAATTATAAAAATAAAATAAAAATGACAGTACTAAATGCGAAGGAACACTTCATCCGCTGCTGTTTATGCTAATTACGTGTTTGTGTGTTCGTGGGTTTATATATATGTCGCTGAAGTAGTAGTGTACTAGAGCCAAGTATTGAAGATGAGTGTGCTTGGGTCAATCTTACTCTGTGAGAGTACTAGAGGCGTACAATAAAAGTCGATGGCTTTACCTAGATGTTTGCCTATTAATTTGTTGAGGAAAGAAACCAATTATATCGCAACCATTCAGAAGAATCTGAAATCAAGCTGTTGATGCACTCTTGATTCTTAATTCCAAAATTAGATTCATGATCAGAACACACACACACACACACACACACACACACACACTGATTGATCTTTCTCTTTCTGCCTGCAACAAATTCACCTGAAAAAGATTTCGATCACTTATGGGCTACAAAAACTAATTGGCAACTTAAGGGTGAGCTGTTTTTCCTGGCTAAGTAATGTTATGCATGCTTTGCTAAAAATTGGTCCCAGTCGTACTATCTTTAGTAAGATTGCGTTTTCTTAATTCAAGAAGAAGAACCATATTTTCTGTGTTATGATGCGCCTGCTATGAAGGCCTAGTCTTGGCTGCCATATTAAGGATTGTCGGTTTACTTACTCGAGATTTAAAATGTGAAGATGAGTGTTACTCCATGTTAGAACAATACCTTGAGATACGTATATCTCAAATCACGGTGGCGTTAACTTATTTCCTTAACTCAAGATAATCACCCATTTTAATGCATGACTTTGACGGCCTCTCTGTTTATGTTGCATTGAAAACATCTATTATTATTTGACTTGCTTCGAGGGAAGTGGACTCCATGGAACTTTCCATGAAGAGCTGTGGAAGGAGTAGAAACCATATGCTCAACTTGTCCCATTTCAAAAATGATTCCAGTCCCAATGGCGTGTTCTTATTTATTTAAGTTTTCATTGTCATTTCTGGTGTTTAGTAAGTTCATTTAAATCTGTAAAATAGCAACTTCAACTCATTGCTAACGTTGTTATCTTCTGTTCAGTGTGTGATTCTTCTGCTAGGGTTCGCACTTGCGCCTTACTTTTAGAGGAGAGGCTGGAGTGTTTTTCTGTTTTGAAGTATGATGTCGAGAGTAGAGACTGACCTCCCTGTAAGGTGTTTTACTTTGGTAATTTATTTTAGCACTCCTGTTTTTGATTTCTGCACTCCAAATTAGGAGTGCAGAAATCAACCCTTAATTTGGAGTGCAGAAATCAAAAACAAGAGTGTAGAAACCAACAGAAATCAACCCCTAATTTCTGCTTGGGCCAGGGTTTGCTAATTCTCTAGTATGTGACATGTTGGGTCAATTTAACCATTGCTGGTTCAACCTCCTGCATTCACATCAAACCAAAGCCTCACCATCAGGGGAGTACCAGGCTAGGCCCAGCAGGGCTCTAGCCCCCTTGAATTTTAAAAAATTATATTAAATTTTTTTTTTACACTTTAGCTTCCCGACCTAAAATTTTAATTCCGCCCCTGCTCACCATCCATTATACGTGGGTCCCATTGTTTTCACATTGTATAGGATTTTATGACTACATTTTTTGAAATTTTTAATTGTTTTAATTTTTAAGTTTTTTTTGTTTATGATAATTTTTTTTCATCATTTGATAAAAAATTTAATACTTTTATGACTTGTCTTGACGAGAGGAATTAAAACATATAAATATTATGCTCTAATTTGAAAAAGATCAACTAAAGACAATGATTTAGCTATCTATATTTTTTGTCTTTAGTGAGTTTTTTTTAGTATAATATAATTTCTTTTATATTTTCAGACTTCTCTAGTGAAAAAGAATTGAAAATTAAATTATAAAACTTTGATAAACGGTAAAAAAAAATCCGAGAAAAAAGCTTTAAAACCTAAAACTATGACAAATATCTCTACAAATCGATATCCCAAACGCAAACTACAGCTAGTCCATAAAATTTCAACTAATTTTAGCCAGAAAATATTTTTCCCACCCCCTGACACGAGGGGTGAGGGGGATGTGACTAGTTTTATCAATTTTTGGTCAAAACAACCCTTCATCTCTTCTCTCTCTCTTGCCTATTATTTTTTTAATAACATCTATTGATTATTTATTAAAAATAAATGATCAAAATTTTTTAATTTTTTTTACTTTCACAGTCCGAATTTTTATATAAATTTTTTAAACACATAAGAATTTATTTATTAAATTTTTTTTAATATCATCTCTTCTTCCGAATTTTTTTAAAAAAAATTTGAACACTTAAATTTTTTTAGTAATTTGATTTGTCATAAAAATACATAAGAAAAATAATAATTTTTAACATATCAATACATAGTCAAACCCATATGACACCATTTTGAGGTTTGCTACACCTCGCAACTCAAATGGACAACCATATTTTTTTGTTCCACTATTTATTTGCAAGGGTTGCCCTTCAAAAAGATACGGTGGCGGTTCATACTTTCCTCCTCTTTCACAATCAAGAATGCACTTCGGGAGTTTACCGCCTTTTAAATTAGCAGACTTTTTGATAACAACCACTGTCATTTTGCCGACCGACACGACGCACTCAATCTAACATATAATAAAAATAAATAAATAATACATATATAAATAAACAAAAGATTAGAAATATATAATAAAAAAATATTTATCCAAAAAAAATTTGATAAAGAAAAAAAATAAATTTAATAAAAAAAATTATGATTGGAAAAAAAAGAGAGGGGGCTGCTGGGGTAATTGTCTAAAGGATATTTCCGTGGGGCCGGGGGTTTTTTTTGGCGTTTTGGGTTGGGAAAAACAGGTCTCATTTTAGCCTATCTATTTGATTACTGGTTAACACTGACACGTCAGCTACTTTGGTGGGACCCACTTGTTTTATAGGCAAGACGTGGCAGCAGTCCATCAGTCATACGTATTGGGCCGGTCATTCCATGGACCGATATTCAGAAAGAATATATAATGGGCCCGGCCCATAAAAATTCAAGTACCAATACCTCTTGATGGGTCATTGATTGATGGTATTCTAATTAATTGGGTCTGGCCCAATTTCATTTGTGCCCGCTCCAAGACACTTGACCGTATCTAAGGCTCCGTTTGGCACCAGCTTTTTTAGTTTTTCGGTTGTCTTTTTTTTTTCAAATAAGCAAAAAAGCCAATTAAAGTTATCTTTTTTGCTTTTCTAATTTTGCTTTTTTGCTTAATTTTAACTAAAGTAAAATCAGAAAAACAAAAAAGTCAAAAAATCTCGACCTTTTTTATAACAAGCTTAAAAAAAGCTTGGCAGCCTAAATGTGGTACGGCCCAATTTTGTTTAATTTGAAAGTAAGAAAAATGAAAGGGTAAATTGCATTCTGCGCCCTTATATTTTTGCTAAAATCTCACTTTACATTTCATTTACAAATGTGTTAGTCAGGCTCACTCATACTTCAGATTCATTGTCACTATGATTCTTCTGCAACAATTAATAGAGCGGGTTGTAGGGGTACTGCAAATGAAGCTTGGGGGGAGAGAAAAAGAAAGCAACAATATTGTTCACCTTTATGCAACCCTGTCAAAGTGACTCATCAATTATGATGGTGATGATTCACATAAGGGCAACAACTTTATACCGTGGGTAGTTTCTGCCATAACCGGATACATTGGATACCAATCGATTAGACTCCATTGCCGGAAGAATGTACAAAGATGGAGTTCTCAACCTCAAGAATCATGCGAGAAGAAGAAAAGAATAATACTTTCTCTACTTTGGTTCTTAGGATTCCTTTTCCAGCTCTTATTCAGATTGTATGTAGAGGTTCTTTTTTTTATTAGTAGTAAGAACAATTGTAGTAGAAGATCCGCAAGGACCCAGAGGAGGTAAGTCATGTACTGAGCACAAAAACCTATGATCAAGTCAAAGGACCGAAGAAAGTATGCTTACAAAACTAGATTGTCAATGAAATGGAGAAATTTGTCCAGGTTAGGACCAATCTCGCCTGATACCCAATTACACAAAGTAGCTACAAAAGAAGTCTTCAGGGTACATGGGGACGAAGGGATCCAAGGCCATTTCTTCTCTTACACACCCTGCTGCCGACGAAGAGTGCATAGTGTCCGCTACTTCTCCCATAAAATTACCAAACATCAGCAACACCGAGTTCCGTAACTCCAACTCACTATAATATGCATTCTCCTAATGAAGGTGTCAATGGCGCTTCTCGTGAGAGGCATTACAATCGAAGAACA
>BRYF01000009.1:1070000-1072500 GCA_030159135.1 Actinidia polygama
TATTTAGTATTAGACTTGAAACTTATTTTGTAATTTTTATTATTCATGGGAGAATTGAGATTTAGTATGGTTAATGGATTATGAATGTTTTTATCCTTTTTCTAATGTTTGAAACTAAAACAGGTTATTAAAATTGAATCTTGTCGACCGTGTCAAATTTGGGTAGATGCGGTTATTAGGATTAGAAAAATATGACACGTTAAGTAAACATGATTGAAGGGTTTTCGACATGAACACAAAATGACACGACTCGACAAGATTCAGAACCCTACTCTAGGGTATAGCATTGCACCCAACAAGTAAGGCCCAGATACTGGACTGGGTTTGCCCATCAACAGAAAAAGCCCAAGCAAGAAGTTCAATTGATGTGTTGGACGAAGCCGGCAAATGTTTTGGGCCCGTTAAAAGGGCAATTTGGCGTAGTCCGCCATAATGCTAAGAGAAACAATTACTATTTATAAAAGAAAACATGTATCATTGCTTTTCATCGTCTAATAAAAACGTTTAGGCCCAGTTTAAGCTAATTTAGTTATTTTTATTTATGATATTTTTTGTTTTAAATAATTTTTTTTTACCATTTAATCAGTATTTTATATGTTTTTGGACTCTTCTTAATAAGAGTAATATGAAAATATAAAAAACTTGATCTAATTTGAAAATAATTTTATTAAATACAAAAAAAAATATATAGTATTTGTTGTCAAATATATATATATAGGGGACGGATCCAGGGACACAAGTTTTGATACAATTTTAGACACATCATCCTATCCCTTGAAATCAAGGACTGAGATTACAATGGAGTAAATTTTTCTAAAGTGTTTCTGAACTTTATTAAAACTACGTCGTTTTAATAACTCTGAAATTTTACTCAATTGTAATCTTAGCCCTTGATATGGCTGATTTCAAGAGTTAGGATGAAATGTCTAAAATTGTATCAAAACTTGTGTTCCCGGATTCGACCCCATATATATATATATATATATAATATATATATATATATATATATATATATATATATATATATATATATATATTTTAAATCACTAAAAATGAGAAATTCCATTGTTGCTGTTATAAAGATTATATTTTTAGATTTCTCTCGGGTTCTCCCCGACATGAAAACCATTTCTACGATCACCGAGGAGCCTGCTAATCCCGATCTCTACAAAAGTCATGTCGATGGTTTTGTCTTTTTTGACAACTCAGAACCCATGAACCCTGCGACTCTCGTTCTTGCTCATTCTCGTGAGGTTATAAAAAGAAATTGTACAAGTATAAAATTATATCAAATAGTGATAAAAAAAAATCGCAATATAAAACAACTAAATTAACTACTTTATTTTGGTACTAGTAATTGTCTGTGCCCACCTCTTAAGCATACTTGTTAAACTTTTATAATCTAAAAAATAGATAATATATAAACGTCAGATAAGATATACATTGCCTACATATACGAAGAGATACATTGATATAAAATGGAGAAAAAATTAGAAAGTATAATAATTTTAAAAAAGTGTTGCTATTTTAAGAGAAATGAGAGAGAAAAAAAATGGTGTTTTATTTTTTTAGGTGTGGATCACACTAAAACTTTAATCCAATGAGTAAAAAATAGGCATAGTTTTAGAGTTTTTTTGGCCGTTAGATCACAACCTATGTGAGCCCCACACATTTGAGAAGAAAGAAGTAATATTTTCTTGGAGGACAAAAATAGTCTCAGGTGTAGGGTTGTACAATAATCTAACCCACCAGCCAAATCGACCTGCCCGATCCGAATTTTAAGCCGACGAATGGTTTCGAATTATTGACCGATCGGATAGGGGTTTGTGAATCAAGAATCCAATTGTATTCGGGCTGTTGACGGATTATGACCAAATTTGACCCTCCCGACCAGTGAATCCGAATCACGCATCTCCCTTCTCTCTCTACTCTCTTTCTCTTAAATTTTAATTCTTACTCAATGACGAAAGAAATCATTTTTATCCTAACTATTTTTAAAAAATTAGATAAAAATATATACATTTTTTGACTTCTCTAGACAAGAGAAACATGAAAAATATAAAGTTTTGATCAAATAGCAACAAATATCACCCAAAAAAATATAAAAAAGATTTACATGGCCCAACGAAATAATAAAATCATACAAATCAAATATGTTAATCCAGCTGCTTATAAAATGACATATATATAGTAGCCCAAAATCATGTTTCTTCTCCTATTTTCAAATTATAGATAACTTGTTTGGCATGGCTTTTAAGTCATAACTCTTGCTTTTTCAAATTATAAAAAATCCAACCAACTCGACCAACCCGACCGCAATCTGCTAACTCGTAACAGGCGGTTTTCATCAACGGGTTCAGTCGGATTCGGTTATTTCGATTTTCCAACTCGAATGTGATCGGATGAGTGACGGATTGTGATCAAATCCGATCCACCCTATCTGTGAACAGCCCTACTCAAGTGAAATCTTAAGTATTGAATTAACTCAAATAAATTCTGA
>BRYF01000009.1:1082500-1085000 GCA_030159135.1 Actinidia polygama
CATTTTTTGTTCTTTTTTAACTTTTTTCAAAAATCGGTCGGTTCACTAAATACCAGCCGGTTCACTGGTTTTTTAAAATACCGGCCGGTTCACCCGGTTCAATCCGGTTCACATACATTTTCGGTAAATTAACTGAACCGAACCGGTTCATAGTCCAGTTCTCGGTTCAACCGATTGAACCGGCCAGTTCGGTTCGGTTTTTATAACTATGGTATTTTCCTCTCGTAAGGTAACCGAAAGTTCTGTTGCCATTTGGGTGTTATTAATTTATTATAAATAACAATCAATAAATGTATTTCAAGAATTTAAAAAATTAATAACACTTAAGTGACTACTTAAACGCTATCACCTCTACAAGGCAACAGGACTTTCTGCTACTCTTACTCCAGGAAATCATCATCTTTTTTACATTCGGCTGCCTTGTAGAGGTGACAGTCTTTGAGTGATCACTTTGGTGTTATTAATTTATTATAAATAACAATCAATAAATGCATTTAGGAATTTTAAAAATTAATAACACCCAAGTGACTACTCAAATGCTGTGTCACCTTTACAAGGCAGTAGAACTTCCTGCTACCCTTACTGCAAGAAATCATCATCATTTTCCTCCCTTACTTTTAAGAAAATGATTTCTGCACTCTAATTTTGATTTCTGCACTCTAAATCTTTAATAATTTTTACCTAATAAAGACAAAAAATAGAGTGCAGAAATTATTTTCTTCTTTTAAAACTAATATTAATATTCTCCCTATAGTAAATTTTTGTGCAAAAATACTGATTTTTTTCCTAACATACCCATTAAAATAAATAAATATTATTTTTCTTTCTTCTCAAAACATCATTTATTTATAAACTACTTCATTTTTATTCTCTATCAGTAAGTGTTTTTAAAAAAATGATATAAATAATTTATTTTTTAAGTATTCCTAATAAAAATATTTTTTTTAAAAAAATTATCAATAAAAAAATTAAAATTAAAAATAAATCTAAATATTTTAATTTTTAAGTGATCCTAAGTTGCGTATCTAAAAAATAATTTAAGTTATCAAATAGTTTTTATTTATTTTAATTGATGTATTAAAAAAAGGCCTTAAAACCAAACGGTAATCTTGTCATTTTTGCATCAAAAATAAATTCAATAAAAATCTTGATAGTAGTTTTAAAAGTAAGACACGTTATTATTATTATTTATGAAATTATGAGAGAGGTTAATGTATTTATGAAAAATAAAATGAAAAGTTAGTGAAATTTACCCCTTTTTAGTCGGCACGCAAAAAGGGTGGTGTTTGTAGACTCGGATCGGGTTTGGATAATCTATCTTATCCGAAATTGAGCCTTAACGTCGGCACATTAAATTAGCCTTAAAGGGAGGGACAGAAGGATTTAATATTAGATATGCGAATATACATACAAAATTATAAAATATAAATTTAATATTTATGCAAAAATTAAAATTATAATTTTAGAGTAACAAACTTATATAATTTTAAATTATTAATAAATAATAATATAAATTTAGTTTTTTTTTAAAAAAAAAATGGGTACCCTTCGAGTCTATTGCTAGATATGGTGCCTACATCCCAAATACAATCTATATTGTTCAATAAATATAGTTTGTCAAAAGAAAATAATTTATATAAAAAATTAATCAATTAAATATCAATAGTCATATTATCGGATATTCATTTATTTTTAAAATTATATTTATTGCTTTTTTTATAAAGAGTGTTGATAGCTATTTATGTCCAAATAATTTATTTTTTATATAAATAATTAACTCAACAAAATAAATAATAAAGTAATTCTAATCAAAATAAATAGAAAAATGCTAACACGCACTTATTGGGCAGTCATTAATGGTTAAAAAATATATTAATTACTATAAAAATATATAACTATCCGTCGTGAAATTATTTTGAACTGAGTGAAAAGTGTTTGGATCTTCGTGAAAAATGTGTATTATCAATTGTCCACTAATTGTTAGTTAGAAAAAAAATCAATAAATTAAGAACAAACCCAATAGGACGCTTCTCTGCAGTAAAAAAATAGATTATACCCGCGCAGTTCAATCATTTTATTTTACTTTATTTGTCGATTTTGATAATTCAGACCATATATATCGAGCACAGTTCAATATCCGTTCAATACTGTTTTCTACTAACTCAATAAATAATTATGATATACAAGATTATATTTATTTATATTGATATAAATTAATATTGATCGATTATTTATCTATATCCAATTAACGTAATTTTTTAAAATTTTGAATTTTTTTAATAATATCTACAATATAAAACGTTTTAAAACATCAAACTAATCTCAAAACAAGCCTGGTTCAAACCAGTAACCCCTCGCACCATGGTGCCACGCGTGACCGACACTGAAATGACACCACCCGTAACATTTCTCGTGGATCATGTTTTGATTAGGTCCGTTTGGATAAATGTTTTTCATCTAATTTCGTTATTTCGTTTAACTTTATATATATATATATATA
>BRYF01000009.1:1090000-1095000 GCA_030159135.1 Actinidia polygama
TTCGTGCGGGTGGTAGCCGGTGGCTCTCGTGAAGCTTTTAGTCTCTATTTTTTTTTTATTTGCGCGCGATCATGTCTAATCACTTATGGATCGGATACCGAGCTATAAAAAAGAACTCATATGACTATTGTTCAACTTAATTTTGTACACCTATAGTGTTCTCATGACTTAAAATACGAATAATTCATATCAATGGTTAATGTAAGTTTAGAGTAATCACAAAATCTATCAACTTTACTCTACAGTTCAAGTTGAACTCTCTCTCTCTAGAAGCCTAGTCCGAAAAGAAGGAATGGGGTACTTTATTTACAGTGTCAAGCTTTGTTACTTTTTTCATGCTTAACATTGTGCAAACAAGCAAGAGAAAAAGTCTGCATTATTATAAGAAAAATGGTAGTAGCACTTAAATCATGGGATATTCTGTCCTTTCAAGCACTGGAGGAATGAATATATTGCTCAACTTAATTTCTTGGTTTTCCAATACATAAAGATATGGTGTGTGTGCGCAAGTGTTTTGTATGTGTATCGACATTATTGGTGCCTTCAAATTATGAGGATAATGTTACTAGACATTTCAAAAAGACATGGAATTTTATCCTTCAACTCTTCAGTTGTAAATTTTTCAAGGGCCAGTCCATATTAACACAAGGGCGATAGGGCGAGACTTTTAAGTTTGAGCAATTATACTTAAGTGTATGAAAAATGAGTTTAAATTATGTTGGTGTACAATTTAAAAACTTACTATTACACGAGTTGATTAATCAGTTATGTAACACTTATCAAAAGATTTTTCAGGGTCGAATTATATTTGATCAAAGGGTAGTATAATAAGTCTTTTAGGTTTGGACAAAGTATACTTGGTATTTGGAGTACAAATACAAATATTGTCGATATATGAGTCAAAATTTACGATTACATGAGTTGAGTAATCAGACATGTAACACTTAGTTTTAGAGTCATCCCAAGGTTAGTAGGACTTATTAGGGTTGTTCACGTGTCGGTTCGGTTTGGGTTTTAGGGTCACCCGACACCCGAACCAAACTAATCAGGTTAAAAATTTTTGGACCAGATTCCGATCCAATAGATGGTCGGTTGGGGTCAGGTCGGGTGAAATTTGGTCAAGTTGGGGTCGAGTTGGATAAAAATGGTGAATTTTATTGTAATATTTTGTCGGGTTGGTCGATTGAATGGCCCGACACCCTAATCAAATGTGGTCGGGTTGGTTGAAATTCACCCATTATTCATCCGTAGAGTGAGTGATTTTGGTCTGGTTCTGGTTTGGTCGGTTCGAGTCGATAGAGTGGATCGAATATTTGCACAGCCCTAGGACTTATTACTAACATTTCTCATTTCCATTCAATTTGGACGTTTTTTAAATGTTGCATAGTAAAAATAAAATATAAAATGCATTTAATAAAAAAAAGAGTGTAAAAATAATTAATTAAATAATATTATCCTTTAATTTCTTAAATATTTTAAAAAATAATGAAATTAAATATCATTTAACCCCCCTAAAATTAAAATTCTCAATGGTCATTTATCTACCTTGTTGATGGAATATGATGCGATAGGCTTGACTAAGACAAAGTTATCTTGAAATGGAAAATGAAAAAAATCATATTTAATGGATGAGATATCCAAGAATTTGGCGTAATGTCGTATAATTTAGCAACAAACGGAGGTTGCCGTCAACCTAAGTCACTAAGTGCAATAAGGTCCTTATCATGGGCTTATCCTCTTGTCAACCAAACTATGAATATATTTTTATATGAAATCCAACTTATGGCTTGGTTTATGGAAAATTACTAGGTTTTTGTTTGGCTTGTAAGATCACTTAATAATAATAAACAAATCTAGCCTATGTTCCTATAAGAAAAAAATAAAATAAAAATGTAATTATTAAAGGGGGTGATTCTATTTAAACCCCAAATACTTCTCTATAGCCCCACTAAATTTGATGTATTTCAATATTAAATAATGATTTTGACACTAATGAAAATTTCTAATGAGCACAAACCTAAAATCATATATTTTCATACTAAAACAGACGCATCTGCCGACAATTATATCTGCTCACAACTGCCACGACAGACCCTACTCATCATCTCTAGGCATGGTTGCGTCACACTGTCACCAGTTTCCCAGTGTACATGCGAATTTGAAGAGTAAAGGTGGTGGGAGAGGGTCTCGATGCTGGCAAGGAGCAGGGTAGGTGGTAGTATTGGTCGGCATGTAGTATCAAGGAAGGTGTTGGAGATGACGGTGAGTGGTGGTGGTGGTGTGTCAAAAAATTATGGGGCTAACATGGGTACGTTGTTAGCGGCACAAATAAAATTCTAAAATTCTAAGAAATTTGATTCTTAGAATTTGATTCATTTTGCTTGATGGTTGCAGAGAGAAAACGAGTCTAGGGAGAAAAAAGTGTTGGTTCCAATAGAATCGCCCTATGTTGCTGTAAGGGGGTAAAATATACAATAACGGAGTCTAGCCTTGTTAGGACAGGGACCTCCGCCGAGCTATCGCTATGAAATAAGTTCGGTGGTCCTCTACGTTAGAGCTCGGTGTAGACGCTATCGAACAGTGCCATCATCCGAGTTAAAGACATCGTTACTCCGAGCTATCGCTATTTAGCAAACTCTGAATAATAACCGCGCTAGAAGCTTGGACGAGGGGCAACGACTGGCGACAATCCCGAGTGATATCAAGGGACAAAAGGTAACTTGCATGTCAAAATTTCTTCTGACAGCTCCTATAACCAGATAACTACGTTGGCGTAATAATGACTGGCCCAGCCAAGCCCTAGGAGCATGGCTGAGTCAACCGCTTATTCACTGATATAGTGGTTGGAGCGTCTGAACACACGCTAGGCTGCAATCTGTCCGGTTACAAGACAACTAGCGCGTCAGGGCACGCGCCGGGGTGTGCTATATAAAATAACTTATCTTTTTCTTAAAGGTACGCGTTTTGAGCTATCTAGAATATATACTTTCTCTCTACATTTATATATTTTCTTCAGTCATCATCTAACTTGACCGTTGGAGAATCGTTTTCCGGGAACAGCTCCGACGGCCGATCTCACTATTTCTGTGATGCAGCCAGGGTGTCACCGCTCTACTGTCTGGTGTCAACTCTTTTCGCCACCGCAGGACCATCATAGGTGTCTATCTTCGATTTCTCTTCCATCACCTCTCTCACCCACAAACTCACAGTTGCATAATGCGAAAATGACTTAATTGACCAATATGGTTAATTATTGTTTAGACCGACTTTTAGAGGTGATTAACTTTGTGAAATTATATATTAATCCCACTTGGGCGGCAAGATAGATGTGTCTAATCCAATTATCTTTTAATGATGTTGCATCAAAGAAAAAAAATATAGGCAATTACAATTTTCACTAAGGTAATTACTTAGTTTGAAAATGACACGCAACTGTGTGACCACTCGAGGATATCATGTGTCCATACAGTGTATCAAATTTTTTTTACTGTCAGACAATTTTTTTCCTTCTAAATGGAGTAATAAAATGTTTCATTTGGTTTTCAGAATCAGTTTTTCATAATAATTTAAAAAAAAATTATTTAGTTGATGATTTTCGAAAGTTGTTTTCCTTAACTTTCTCAAAATGTAATGCATTTTTTTTAAAAATATTTTTAAATTCTCAAGTTTCGTTTTCGATAAAAAAAATGAATATTTTAGTTTTCAAAATAATTTCTAAAAAATTATATTCAACAAAATTGATTTAAAAACTGAACCAAACAAAGCATAACTTTTGGGTCATTTTCTGTCTCTACATTATTATTCATCGATGTAATCACCTAATGGAATTTCCTCATCCCGAGAAATCACCTCTCCTTGATTAGATTAAAGTAAGGAAACAATAATGCAAAAAAGTTAGGTGTTGATAGACACTTGCTCTATTTAAATTTCAAACATAATGATGACCTCTTGATCAATTTTAATTTTAATTTTTTTTTATGTTTGCATGTGCACATCAATAACAAATAGACCTCGATTGGAATAAATTAGATTATTTTATATTTATTTTATTTTTGGTGAACTTTCTTTATTTCTGAATTATAATTTCTAAATTTCTTAGTTAGAGAAAATTTAAAAAGTTCAAAAAATATCTTTTAATTATTCATTAAAGACAAATAATTCAAAAAACAAATACAATTTATCTCAAATGATGCCTTATTATAAACAAAATACTATAAAAGTGGCTTTTATTGACAAAATTGTGAAAAAAATTCGTATTAAAATTAGGTAGAAATAGATTTTTTTTATTATTATTGACAAAGAGAAGTGGCTTTTTCATAATTTGGCTTTTTAATTATTATGAATTATAATAATATCGCAATGTTGCTTAAAAATGTCGAGGAAGAATGAGAATGTTATTCCAAGTGTCTCGTTTAGAAGAAAGAGAAATATGAAGCGATCGTGCAAACTTGAAACATATTTGTTTCTAAAATTATTTCCTAAATGAGATTATCGACTTAATAAAGCGCTTTTATAAGATGACTCCCGATATTAGATTATACTTGCTTTGGACTCTATGATATGATCAAAATTATTCATTTTGTAAAGCTTGTCAAGTAGCGTATTCTAAAAAAAGACATTCTTCATTAGTCGGACCACATTTGCTTTACGTACTATTCTTCAACTCATATTCTTCATCTATTTTTCCAAAAGAAATATGCTTCGATCGTGGGTTTACTAATATCCAATCAATCTAAATTTCGTCATGTATAATCTCCTCGATCAGGCTTACAAAATAAATAATTCTGAGCATAATGCACAGGCAACACCGTGTTGTGCCGCCTAATAACTGAGATTCTCATTTTCTACACGAAATTAGGGTCATCCAAACATAACCCAAGACAGTTTCGGTCTGGCACTGTTTAAACCCAGGCTCAAGTCGACTAAAGAGGTGTGATGCATTGGGCCACCTCACATGTCTGAAATATACTACGCAGCCCCATAAAGAGGACCAGCCCACA
>BRYF01000009.1:1172500-1175000 GCA_030159135.1 Actinidia polygama
ATCAGGAATATAATTTTGACTACCTTTAATATATTCATTAACAAAATTGAAAATACTTAAAATAGATTGCCATATGACAAATATTTGTTTACTAGCTATATTTTTAACATCTTTTTGTAAAACATATTTAGCACTTTTTCAATCAACTCTGACTAAAAACTTTTGATTTAATATATCATCTTGAAATTTTAAAATACATAAAACTATAGCTAAAATTTCTTTTTTAATAGTACTGTAATTACTTTGTGCTTTATTCCAAATACCTGAATGAAAACTGACTATTTGCTTAGGAGAACTTGGATTGACTTTATAAAGACATTCTTTTTCACCATAAGTCAAGAGTAATCAAAGGCATCTTTGATAAAAATGATGCAAGTAAAATTACATTTCATTCCTTATATATCTTTGATAAAAATGATGCAAGTAAAATTATATTCCATTCCTTATATATTCAGAATATTGTTCCTCTTGATGAATGGGGTCACGGGTCACCCAAATATCATGAGAGATTTACCAGGTCATACTAATCAATATAATTACTATGACTACATAGACACTTGGTTCAAAGTAGTCCTTTATCAAAATGAGTCATTCTCACTCTCTTGGTATTTTGCATTTGATAAATATTTTAAGTCAACATCTATTCCTTCTTGGTTCTTGAGGTGGTGGAACCAACATGGAGCCATCAATGAGTTAATTCCTCCTTATCTCATGGATTAAATTAACTATTTCTCCTCTATTTATAAAATAAATCCACAAATGAGTCAGTTCCTTATTTTTATTTATGTCAAAGTACAAAGTCCCCTAGTAACTCAAGTCACTATCAAGCCAGTTACTCAAGTCGCCCTTGAAGGTTCAACATCTAGTTCTAAAGCTTCCAAGTCCAAATCTAAGAAGAAATTAGAAAATAAGGAGCTCCTGCGAGTAGCAAAATTACTACTTGCCAAAGCTCAATCAACAGAAGAAGACGAGTTAGACGAATCAAATGAGTCAATGAAATCAAAAGCCTCAACAAGTAATGATCCATACTCATCACAGTTTCAAGATGCCCAGGATCCTTTTGCATAAGTCAACTATTTCAAATAGTTTCAATCAATACTTCCATATTTATGGTTGAAAAGTTTCTATTTGAAATATTTTTGAAAGTCAAAGGAGGAATAGTAAAAGTCAAAGTTACTATTCACTATTTACTTTTCCACCGAAATTTATTCTGAAAAATAATAAATAAATAAATAAAGATAGTAACAAATAAATTAAACAAGCCATTGAGGCGGATAAGCAAAATAAATTAAAGATGAAAATACTGAAAAATATACTTCAATTATATTAAAGAGATAACTTACAATTGTTTACTGGAAATAACTTGAAATGCTTGAACTTGAAATGATAACTGAGTACATGAGTAAATGTTTACAGGGAAATTTTGAGACAAGGGTAGTGAGAAAATGTAATTCTCCGTTTTTTCTCCCCCCTACTCTGATGATTTCCTCTTCTTTTATAGCTAAAGGAATCACATGGGTGAATCTCTTCTGGCCGTAACTTTTGGAATTTGTCTCTGACAGTCACATGGGCTGGACTCAGAGTAACTTTGGACTCAGAGTAACTTTCGGTGGAAAAGTAAATAGTGAACAGTAACTTTGAATAGTAACTTTGACTTTTACTATTCATCTTTTGACTTTCAAAAATATTCCAAATAGCAGCTTTTCAACCATAAATATGGAAGTATTGATTGAAGCTATTTGAAATAGTTGACTTGTGCAAAAGGATAAAGTTTGGAAGAATATATCTGAATAAATCTCTTTGAAGAAATAAGAATCATGAATCGGTTGTTTAGGAGTAATTCTTCAATTAACTCTCGATCTTCTTTGACTGCCATACCAGATACAGTTAATGAAGAAGAACATAAGTACCAAGACTTAGAAATTGATTTAGGAAATTGGAATATCCCAAAAATACCAATGAAAGAAATTTATAAAACAATTTTTTTACAGATATGAAAGTAAAAACAGGAGAACAAGTTTATGCTCTTACTAAAGAATATGAAACTTGTAGTCTTTTAAATAAAGAATCTATTAAAAAACATAGGTCAAGAGGACACAATTTTATTCATATAGGATTAATCCAAGTAGCAGTAAAACCATTAACTACTAAAGGGAAAAATTCATCCATGTTAATAGGATTAAGAGATGCGAGATTTAGAGATTTCAAGACAAGTATAATGGGAATGCTAGAGTCTAGTTTACATGATGGATCAATACACTTTAATTGTTTTCCTGATTTTACTCTCAGTCTTAATGACCCTCATATATTAAAAGCAGTCACATTAAACATTAAAATTTCTTGAGAATTTACTAATATGATGGAAGGAAGTCATTCTATAGATTTAATTTATAGAATTTATTATAAATGTATGAAAACCAATTTGAATGTACAAGCATTGGTTAAAAGTCCAAGTGGTCAGACTTTACTTATACAAAGTAGTACTAGTAATGCTAATGTC
>BRYF01000009.1:1185000-1190000 GCA_030159135.1 Actinidia polygama
TTCTCGTATCCACTTGAAATTTATATGGACTTCAAATTCACAAAACTTGGATGGTTAAACCATATGGCATGGCTGATCATGATAATACTGGAAAACTTTGAATTTTATGTGTTCTATCATCATTATTGGTACTAAGTAATAATTTTCCAATAAAGCTTGTGCATCATCTTTGTTCTTTCCAGCTTGATTGAAACAGTTGCTTCCTCAATCATGTTCATTTGATAATCTGATTACAGTTACCTTTGGGAAGAATGGAAAGAGAGAGAGAGTCAGCTACCAGAAGATATTTCCTCAAAATTCTTAGATTTACGGTTTGTTCCTCTGGAGGTATTTTCTCTCTTTTTATTTGAGATCCGAATGTATTCCCTTAAAGTTTTTAGCAACGTATCCCTATTCGAGCTGTAAATAGGCTGGATTTCCAATTGGTAATACATCTTTGATTTGAAATCCAACATACAATAAAAAATTATGTCCCTGATAACTAGATCATTTTTGTGAAAAGCTTACAAAATACTTATTGTTTAGAGGTTAGATCCTCAGTTTCAGTGTTACAGTAAGCAGATGACTAATTATGGTTAGTATTTGAAGGCTTTTCTTGTGTTGACATTTCAACACAGTATACTGCTGGTTTATAATGTTGCCAAAATATTTTATTATTTTTTGATAGAAAATATTTTCATGTGGAGCATGAAAAAGTTGGGATATTTGTAATTTGTTTTCTTGGGAGCCAAAATTTTACGTGGTGGTAAGTATTTTCTATTGTTAATTTCAGATAAATGTGATGCCAATATAATTCAAATGTAATTTGCCAATTACTGCAGTGGTATGGGCTGTAATGATTCGTGTCTCTGTTGGTCTTTTTCTTCTTTTATTTTTATTTTTTAATGTGCCTAGGCTGGTTAGCTCCGACCATTAAGCCTCTTAGAGATAATGCACATGGGCATGTCATCATCCTTGAGTGCTGATTGTGTTGACCAAACCATAGCAACAACATAGTCCTCCAAAGAACAAATAGGGTTACCCAGGCAAAAACAGTACCAGAACAATACAGAATAGGGAAATAGCAACTCAGATGAAAATTATACCTTGCACAAAAGGGTTGGTGAACTCAAATGAAGATTGCCCGACACATCGAAGGGCCAACGGAGATCAGAAAGAGGCTGGCAAGCTAAAAAAAGACAGGCTATCAAACCAAACTTCAAGATAAAAGGCAAAAATACCCCATATCTAACTTCACCAATAAATTTTGTCACCTAGGGAAGGTGTCCTTTCCATCGAAATCGAATTGGAATGGAACCTAGATCTAAAAATCATTTGGAAATGAAAAAACCACACCAAATGGCTTCGAAACATTTCCCAAATTGAAATAGGGTTCTATTGTGAGACCTTGGTCAATTCTTGTCCAAGAAAGCACTTTTTTTTTATTATCAATTCTTGTCCAATAAAGCACTCTTTTTACTCGTAGTAGAAGGCAAAATGGAATTGGAAATATATTCATATAAACTCATCATTCAATAACTTCCACTCTCTCTCTCCAACAAAGAAAGACGTTGTGGGCTTTTCTTTGACTCGTCAGTCGTCCAAAGGACCAAAACATAGAGTAATATACCTAAAAATTTAAAAATCAAACCCACCATTTTTTTCCTCTTTGGTAAATCAAACCCACAATTTTCTTATGCACAATTTTTTACCGAAATTTCTGAAAACGGATGGAAAGGTATTGGTTGGTTGTCATAGTTCATATCCAACTATTAAGGCAAGATCTATGAAGCACTGATAATTCTAGAAGGGCTTGTATCCATATTGGTACTTCGTTAACTTGGAGATACGTATCTATATTTCCCAAATGTATCCATAATTTAAAATGGTAATTGATTTTCGCACTCCACTTTTTGATCTCTGCACTCCAAAATTGGAGTGCAGAGATCAAAAAGTGGAGTGCGAAAATCAATTTTGGAGTGCAGAAATCAAAAAGTGGAGTGCGAAAATCAATACCATAATGGTGTTGATTTCTACACTCCCCTTTGGAGTGTAGAAATCAAAAAAGAGAGTGTAGAAATCAGTTTCCTTTAAAATTTATTTTCTTTAGTTTCGATAAGTATTGCATACACTTTAGATCAAGTTTCTAAACTATTATCAAATTGAGATTATAGCCTAACTATAAGAATAGTTGCACCATACCTAGTTTATTTTACCTTCGCACTTGATACTTGAACCCCTTATGCCTGTTTGCTATCTATCTATAGAAAAGTATAAGGCACGACCTATGAATTGCATATAAACGTAAAAGGACTCGCACCCATTTCGAATGGATGCCTCCTCCTAGCCCTGCCCAATGGATCCAACCTATATGATTTACTACCGAGATTTTTGTGGGAAACTCCTGCTTTTCAATGGCAAAGTATCCTAAGAATGTTCCTGCTCCTCAGATTATGGTAGGCTTGTTTTGTAAGAGGGGTACGTAGCCGCCACATGTAAACATACTAGTAAGCTTTTGAGACAGAATCAGGATCCTCTACCTGTTTCTGAGAGCTTGTGAAAACCAACGGGTTAGCCCTTCCACCTCATTCAGAGCCTTTCATTCGAGAAGGCTTCCTCTCTATTTGGAGTGGTGTTTGCAGTTGTTCTGTTTGTTGGGCTTCTTGGATGCCTGGGATGGGTTTGGTTGGACTTTCTTAACGTTCCTGCCTGAGGTTCGAATGTCCCTCTGTTTGTTACCTACTTGAAAGACTTTTATGGAGAAGGTTGAAAATTTGTTGTTCGATTACATTGTGGTGAACGTTGTCATTTCTGGTGAAACATAACAGTGCAGTGGCAGAAAAAAACTTCTGAACTAGATAAAAATACTGCCACGAACTTGTGATGTCTCTCCTATGGATCCAAAAACTAGTAAGATTATGTTGAATATCTGCACCGCCATCCTGGACATTAATTTCCAGGTAAATATCGCGACCCTTGTTAAACTGGATGCAATCTGCATTTGAGTGTCCTAGTCTATGCTTTATTTGAACTCATGATTGGTAAGATTCTACTTGGATCATTGAATAGGAAATGCACATATGTGGAAGTTAGCAGAGAAACTCGTTGTTGTTGTATTCCTTTTTTCTTGTTTCAGACCCAAAGAGCAGAATTTCAGTGTAGGATGACTAGGATCGTTTAAGAAGAACAGAAGGGGCTTTGGACTTTTACAGGTGGAGCTTAATTATGTAAATATGGTCGGTTATTTTCGTTTTTCCATTTCCTTGTCTCCCACTCATATTGACAATGGGGCCAGTGTTGCTCGAATCGTTCCTTATGCGGCATTGCATGATATGGCTTATGAGCCGTATCGTCAAATGGATTATACAGAATTTCCCTGATATTGGAAGGGGTCCCAGTCTTGATCTCGTGGCAGGATCATTTGCGAGAGGAACTTCTGTTATGTTTACTTACCCTCTTGATTTAGTTCGAACTAAGTGGGCATACCAGGTAAACGAAAAGAGTTGAAAATCTCTCTCTCTCTCATCTGATCAAAACTAGTATGAACTTGAAAAGACTAATTCATAGATAGGATAGTGCAGGTTGTGGGATCATCAAAAATAAACGTTAAAGGGCTAGTTCATAGCGAACAAGTTTGTAAAGGAATTATGCATTGATTTTCCAAAACCTACAAAGAGGTTGGGCTAAGGGGCCTCTACTGCGGCGTGGGTATGTTGTATTGTTTATGTTTCCGTTGTTATGATAGGCTGTGTTTGGATCTTGGATTTGTGGAGGCAATTGTGGAGGGCAATGAAATGGAAGGGGAAAAACATAATCAAACATATCCAAACACAATTATAAAGTCCTAATTGTGAGTGGATGCCATTTAACATGTTAACACTTTTCTCAGCTCCATCATTCTACGGAATCTTTCCTTGAGCAGGTTTGCAATTTTACTTCTACGACAAAATGAAAAACCACGTCCCGGAGGAATGCAAGAAGGATATCATGGTGAAACTCGTATGTGGATCCGTTGCAGGCTTATTGGGTCAGACTTTCACAGACCCTCTCGATGTTGTTAGGCGACAAATGCAGGTAATCTCTCATGATTATTTTTTGTAGGCACACGTTTGTTAGGTCCTTACAAAACTGGTTTGTGCTTTTCCCACGTGAAGATATTTTTGATAGGATCATGCTTCATGTACTCCAAAAATCAAAATGGGTCATGCTACGGAAATGTCCCCAAGTTTTTGTTCTTGCATATAATTTGACAAAGTTGAGTGGCTATGACCAATATTTTGCAAATAGTTTTATGACGTAAAAGTTGATTGTGATAGGTTTTGTAAAACTAGAAGTACGATGGAATGATACTAGTGAATGAAATACTTGGCTACGCCACACGTTTGACAGGTTGAACAACTCTTGGCATCTAACAGTGGCGACATGAACGAGACAATGTAAAGCCTTGTTATAATTGTTCGACGACAATGATGGAAGCAATTGTTTTCGGGGCTCAGCATCAACTACCTCAAGGTCCGAGGATAAACAGTTGTTTAACTAGATCATTTTTTCTCCCGAGATGTGCATTTAATTGTTCGATTGGTGTATTTCAGGTTGATTGGTGTATTTCAGGTTGTACCATCGGTCGCGATTGTTTTTACCGGCTACGATGTTATGAAATCGGCCCCGAGGGTACCGGAAAGAGACGAAGCGGTGATAAGAGGTGGTGACCAACAGAAGAAACACCCATACCTCATCTCTGCACTCGTAGAAAAACCCGATTTTCAAACTCAATAATAGCCATTTTTACCCAGTTATGGATGGGTTTTACTTTGCCTTCTACATTATTATTTTTTAAAACTATTCTACAAACCTGATTTTGAAAACTGAACCAAGATCCAGATTTTCTCAACTCTCTATCGACAATGGCTGAATTAACCAGTTCAAACTCATTATACCCAAATGCATAACACCACAATATACAACATATGCCGAACCAAAAACCAATCAAAAAAATTCTTACCCAACATAAACTCCCTGCA
>BRYF01000009.1:1325000-1327500 GCA_030159135.1 Actinidia polygama
ATGAGTGACAGGTTAGCTACCAACCACACCCTAAGAGTATGATTCATTAACACGACAGTTGACGCGGCTACACACGAGCCGAACTACTCTCTCTTATGAATTTTTGACTCTCACTCTCTCTTTCACTTTCTCTCTCTAAACTCAAAGCCAAGAGACTATCCCTTTCTCTCTCTTTTCTTGTCTTCTTCGGTCACTAACTTGACTGTCGGAGAACTGTCCCCGGAATAGCTCTAGGTTGTCATACTCACAATTGCTGTCTTGCAGGCTCGATCACCAGGAAATACTTGTCACCACTGCTCTGTCGGCATTCTATTTTTTTTCACCCCACAATATTAATATTCATACTATTATAAAAAGGCAACAACATATTTTTGTGTGAACTTTAATTTGAATTCTGCTCACTTTTTAATACCAAAAATACCCCTACAAAAAGTAGTGTTTCAAAAGAAAAGATAACTATTGGTAACTTCTTCACAACCACATTTACAATATCTGCTTTAAATATTTATACACGCATCGCGTGTGTATTCTCGCTAGTGTTTATATATGAAAAAAAATATAAATAAAATAATGCCACACTCCAAAATCACATGTTAATTCGGATAACTAAAAAGGAGAGAAATAGTTCTCTCTTATAACCTACCCGAGGTTTAAAGTATAGGCTGATAAATTATGTATCAACCGTCATATATCGATATTTTAGTAAATATTGGTTGATATAGGGTCATTCACCGATATCACGACTTAAAATCCTAAACCCGCCTTTTTTGAATCTCGTCGCTGTTTGTAAGAAGTTAGATCACAACCTCCTCTTCTTTCTTTAATTTTAGTGTCATTTTTGGGCTACAGGTTTGGAGAGAGTGCAGGGGAGGCAACCGAAGATGGGTTTGCAACGGCAGGGCACTGTGCTGGCACTGCTTGGAATGTTTTCAAGATTAGGAGAGCCATCAATCCAGCTTCATCTGTTTCTTCAAGAGTTATAAGGGCTGCAAGAAAGAAGAAGAAGTCTTAAAATCAAGGGAATGTTGTTAGTTTACAAATCAAAAAACAAGAAAATGTTAGTATGTTATGAAACAAATGCCTCTCTTACCTATAAACTGATCAAGTATTGCGTGAAAATATTGAATCCATGTATTTCATTTCATGTATAAAACCAATGGAATTGTGAAACAAATAACGTATTTGATGCACAATATTCGTTTCGAAAACGAAAAAAATTGAAAGATTGAGAATTCTCGACACATGAATCTACGTTATTTGAATTGAAATATAATTCTACATTCAATATAACAAATTAAGCAAATTCATCAATGAAACCCCCCTTCAAGAGAATTTTCTATGTTGGTGTTGGTTGGTTGTGGTTTTATGTTCTCGAATATATCTCTGCTTATGTTCTAATGCACGTGGTTGAAATCTTCGACACATGAATATCAGAGAGATGATTATGTGACTGCCAATTAATTAGATTTAGAGAGAAATTAATTGGAAAAGAATCACCAAAAGGACACATTGGTGGGACGGGTTATGATTGTGTAGTATATATGCTAAGATGTCTGAGATATAAGAACTACGAGCATATGTTTTTGAATCGTGAATATGAGTAGTTACAGTTTGACCGATAATCCGACTTGTTTGGTTTTAAAGAAAATGCCAAAAAGAAAAAAAATGAGATGAGGTTGGAATTGGAAATTTGGAAAATGAGAGACAAGAAATGAGGGAGAAATCTTTTTAAAAAAATTAAAACCACATTTTTTTGTTTGATTTTCGAGGGAAAAACAAAAGTTGAAAGGAAATAACTTCCCTTATTTGGCTAAAATATAAGAAATGAAATAAAAATTAATTTTTCTCATTTAGGATTGCTAAAAAATCATTTATTTTTTTTTTCATAAACTAGTAAAAATTCAATAATAGTCGCTGGATTTACTAAAAAATTTAGGCCAAACGAGTTCTAAAAAACTAGGCCAAAAAGGACAACCAAAAAAATCAGACAAAAACGCAACTAAAAAATTTAGACCAAATGGGCCTTAACACGAGGTTTATATAATTTTATCATGTTAAAAAAGAAAGTAAACTACAAGAAATCGGGAAATTATAGAAAACAAACAAATCAGAGTTTAACCTTAATAACAAATCAAACTCTATAATTTTAATTATAATAAATTAAATTCTGAAGTTTTGATCTAGTAACAATTTAAACTCTGTCATCTTCTGTTTCATTATGGTAGATAGAGTCAACTAATTCTTGTCAAAAAGTTAAAAAAAATAACATCTTTCAAAGCTATCACACATTTAAAAGACTTAAATCAATGCAATTGTGACTTAATTTTTAAGTTAAAATTGATGCAATTTATGACTCATTTTTAAGTTAAAATCAATGTAATTAGGGTTTATTTTTAAGTTAAATGTTCAAGCTACTTTTTAAAGTTTTTTTCTTAAAAATGGACCATAATTACATCTATTTAAGGGGGATAATATTGAAAGACATTATTTTTTTATTTTT
>BRYF01000009.1:1385000-1390000 GCA_030159135.1 Actinidia polygama
AATTTATTAAACGGGACGGGGGTGGGGAGGCCGAACTCGCCCTGACGCCATCTCTATCAATGGTTTTGGCCATTTGGGGTCAAAGATTGTATGTTTCCAAAAATAATGTATCCCTTATTTTAATGGAGAACAATACTAGCCCTAGTTTA
Source organism: Actinidia polygama (assembly GCA_030159135.1). Lineage (NCBI taxonomy): Eukaryota > Viridiplantae > Streptophyta > Magnoliopsida > Ericales > Actinidiaceae > Actinidia > Actinidia polygama. The sequence goes on from BRYF01000009.1 coordinate 1,385,150, forward strand.
GTGTGAAGTAGTTAAAAAGAGCATTGAAAAATGTAAAAAAATATATAAAAATGTGTAAAAGGTGTATGAAATATGCGAACGTATATTAAAATTTTAATTTTTTTTGGCATATATTATGTGTTCCTTAATTAGTATCTATTGGGTTGTCCTCATATAACCGTTTCATAAATTATTAAAATCACAATAATTTGCGATTGATATTAAAGGTATTTTTTCATCTTTAATAATTTTTTTAGTTTTCAATCAAAATTTATACTATTTAGATTTCTCTTGACGAGACGAAGCTAAGAATTTTTTTTTTAAAAAAATGATTTTGAAAAAAAAAGTTGAATTAAAATTGAAAAAATATAAATATAAATCAATTATTGATCTGAAACTATATAGGCTGATGTGATTGTTTCTAGAGAGAGAGAAAATTGAGTATGATACCATAGATGCAAATCCATATCCTCATCCATTCCCATTTAATATGGAGGAGTTAACAGAGGGAAAAGGTATCACTATCACTTGGTCAATGATGTTAACTCTTGGTTAGTCCAAATTAAATAATTATTCTATCCTAATTTATTTGTTGATTTTCTATTTTGAGATGTTTGAAAATATTTATTTATTTATTTAAAAAATTAAAGTATAAAACTTGTTAATTTTCTTAAACTATCATTTTCAAATCGTCATAAATACTTTTGAAAGTGTGAATATAGAGGTAATCTAGAAAATAACGAATTTTTTATTTAATTTTGAATGTACTATTAAATAGACATTCCTTTAAAAATCAGAACACCAAATAAAAAGGACAAACAAAATGAGACAGTAATGAACTTGATGGTCCATTAATGCCCTTAAAATCCAAGATACCGGTATTCTGTTTTGTTTAGGTTTCAAAGCAATTTTGTAGAATGCTTTTTTTAAAAAATTCTTTTTAAGAATAAAAAAATTCATTGTTTTCATATATTATTCATTTTTTTACCAAAAATAATTTTTTAAAACTTGAAAAAAACTTTTAATATTTTCTAATAAATGTGTTCTTTCTTGAAGAATTCTCCGAAAACAAATTCCGAAAACCATTAACCAAATAATTAAAAGCATAAAAGAAAAGAAGAGAAAAATGGAGTTGAAAACTACTTTGCACTCTTTTTAATTGAGTTAGGAAAATAAGAAGAATATTACATATATATATATATATGGAGCCGGAGCCGGGCACATAAGTTTTGACACAATTTTAGACATTCCATCCTAGCCCTTGAAGTCAGCCCTATCAAGGGCTAAGATTACAATAGAGTAAAATTTCAGAGTTATTAAAATGACGTAGTTTTAATAAAGTTCAAAAACACTTTAGAAAAATTTACTCCATTATAATCTCAGCCCTTGATTTCAAGTGTTAGGATGAAGTGTCTAAAATTGTGTCAAAATTTGTGTACCCGGATCCGTCCCATATATATATATATATATATATATATATATATATATATATATATATATATATATTGACCATGAGTATATTGGTCAAAATCAATATTAGCATTATCTCCTTGTAATTGTTGTCTGACCTTTTTAGCAAATATGCTAGGTGATTCATCAATGAATTTAGTTGTCCAATAAGCAGAATTGGCATTTATTCTCCTCATTACTTTTGCTAAAAATACATATTTATACCATCTAAAATGTGATAAAGATACACATTTTAAATTTTATAAAAGATATCTATGGCTTTTAGTATTATTACTGATGCCATCAACAAAGTGATAAATTATTGATTGAATTAGGGTGTAAACCACATCAGATTTACTTACATCCTCCCCTAATTCATTTCTTTCAATTTTGACTGCTCCTAGTAATTCGGTCCTTTCAATTTTAACAGATACCAAAACTTAGCGAAAGACTAAAAACAAAAACTTTTATTGAAGAAAGAAATTACAAAGAGAGAGAAAGAGAGAGAGAAAGAACTTGTGATGCCTTAATAAGAGTAAGACATTCCTTTTAAATAGAAAAGATTAAGCCATATCAGGTGTTCATTGGGCCTCATCGACATGTGAATTGACTTTTTTTTTTACAAAAGAAAAGAAAAAATCAATTCACATGTCAATGGGGCCCAATGAACACCTGATATGGCTAATTATGCAGAAAAGCTGATTATTTCTTTTCCTTTCTATTGTAAAGAAAAAACCAATTCACATGTCGATGGGACCCAATCAGCACCTGATATGGCTTGTTCTTTTCTGTTTAAAGGGGAGGGTCTTACCTTATTAAGGCATCACAAGTTCTTTCTCTCTCTCTCTCTTTTTCTCTATCTTTATAATTTTGTGAGCAAATTTTGTGACCAATTTGCTGTGAATATTCCATCTTATCTTTCTAAATCTTATAAAAGAGATCATAAAGAAAAGAAATATATTTCTAAAAAACCTTATAAAAAATCAAAGAAGGAATATAAGAATAAATCTTCTCACCCTTGTAAAAATCATTATAGAGAATATTATTAAAAAAGTTCTCATAAAAAAACCCATAAAGAAAAGGGTAATAGTCAGAAAAACATTATATGTTATAAATGTGGTCGTCCAAGTTATTATTTCACAAAATGCAAAATGAAACAAAAAATAAATAACCTGAAATTAGATGAAGACTTAAAGTCTAAATTATTGAAATTGCTTATTAATAGTAGTTCATCATCATCTGAAACTGATTCTGAACCAGAAATATCTTCAGAAGATGAATTAAATGAATTGGATTATACTAGTTCTACTAGTACTAATAATGAAGATAGTAACATAAACAACAATTGTGTATGTTCTACTTCTAATAATCCATTAAAAGAATTTGAAAAAATAAATAAACTTAGTATAAATGTTTTAACAGATCATCAGAAAAATATTTTAGAAATGATAAAATAAATTTCTGATAAATTAAAAAGAAGAATAATAGAATCATGTATTCAGTGAGAAACTAGTAGAAATAATGATTCTACATTTAAATTAAATAATACTGGTATAATTGAACACAAATGATATTCCTTGTCAGAAGTGTTTAAAAGAATGGAAGTAAATGAATCTTCTAAACCAGTAAATCTTAAAGATTTAAAAATGGAAGTAAATGATCTCAAATTAGAGATTAAAAAATTAAAAGAAAAACAAGTTATTCATGATAGAAAAATGATAAATTTAAATTATCAAATAGCTGAAATGTCTCAAATTATGAAAGGAAATAACCTTATTGAAAAAGATTTCTTAAAGGAGGAGGAAGAAGGAAAAGAAATAGAGAAATCTTTACTAAGAAATAAAATACCATATCAAATATGGTATGTTAAGATCAATTTAGTAATCAGAAACGAATTTACTATTGAAAATGATATTGCATTAATTGATAGTGGAGCATATATAAACTGCATTCAAGAAGGATTAGTTCCACCTCAATATTTTAAGAAAACTACCCAGACATTATCTAATGCTAGTGGCCTGAAAAAATGTTCCATTTGAATTTCAGAATATTATGAATGATATATTTTATCCATATTCTGAATTTTTAATTGTATATATTGATGATGTGTTGATATTTTTAAATAATATTGATCAACACTTTAAACATCTAAAAATATTAAAAGATATTATTAAAAGAAATGGTGTGATATTATCAACCCAAAAATAAAATTATTTCTGTTAAATTTTTGAGACATAAAATCAATCAGGATTAAATAATTCATATTGATAGAAGTATTGAATTTGCATCTAAATTTTCTGATGAAATAAAGGGACAAAATCCAATTTCAAAGATTTTTGAAAAGTTTAAATATATATATATATTTAAGAATCGAAATCATTTTGCCTCTAATAAATCTCGGATTCTAAGATTTGTTGAAGATACGATCCGAAAGTGTAAAGATACCGGAGATCCTACGGTAAAGGTCATTTTTGTTTGGATTTTCATATCTTTGACTTGTATAAATCCCTTCAACTAAGGGATTGAAGGGATTTGGTGGCAGTTATTTGCAATCCAAATAGTTTATGTTGTAAGACTAGACTAGTAAATTATTTATAATAAAAAATTAAGTTGATCAGATATCTGTACCTCAATCAAAATATTTTAGTCTTGAAAAAATGGATGAATATATGATTTTGAACTTTTTAGAATAAATAATACATATATAATCCGATCATGACTGCAAATTTCCGCTCAACCTGAATCCTAAAACAAATAAACGAGCAATGTGTTTGTTGAATTGGTTCATACTCACGTGAATTATAAGCTCGAATACTCCACCAATCATTTATTGAATTGGTTCATACATACTCATGTGAATTATAAGCTCGAATACTCCACCAATCATTTATTGAATTGGTTCATACTCACGTGAATTATAAGCTCTGCACACGAATAATAGTATAGTACTGACACTATATGTAAGTATTGAAAAAATTTATACGGTATTTCATTAAGTATTCCTATCGCAACTGTTATATATAGGCATTATCTAAATCAATAGCCCATTAGTGATTGAGAACTCTATGATCCCATAATTTGAAGGAATAAAATTTTTCAATCCAAAATGAATTGTTAAGATTCACAGTGAATTCTATACGACTAAGTGAATATAAACCATTTATTTTAATTTTTAATTTTTTTTTTCAAATTCTGAGACCAGTGCTGCTGTGATTGATTAGAAGCAAATCCATTAATACTCCTACTACATGCATGTTCTCTAAATTGTTGCAAAAATGTAAAAATTCTATTCTAAGGCCTCACTTTTTATTCCAACATGATCTCCATATCACATAAAAATATTCAAAAAATAATAATAATTATGTCCCACCTATACATATACCATATATATAGGTGGGTTGGTGGGTGTCTTAAGAACTGTAT
>BRYF01000009.1:1400000-1405000 GCA_030159135.1 Actinidia polygama
TTTACTATTTAGTCGGTTATTAGTATTTTTACTAATCTTTTTTATTTTTGTAATTATTATTAAGATGTCCCCAATAGTTATTTTTTAAAAAAAGTAAATAAAATTACCCTTATATTTAGGACTTGCTAATTTTTTCTCAATAAATCTATTAAAATAAATAAATATTTTTTTTTAAAAAAAATATTAATAATAATTTTTTTTAAATATGTTTAGATTATAAGAACTTCAAAAGTAAAATTCTTAGATCAATTTTTTTTTTAAATTCTTATTGATAACAAAGTTTTAATTTTTAAGTATATTTTGTTAGAGATACTTAAAAAGTAAACTATTTATTGATAAAAAACAAAGTATTTTACAAATTAAATGAGATTTTGATTACTTACCTTAATGGGTGTGTTGAGAAAAAAATTATAAGCTCCTAAATCTAAGGGCAAGTGTGTTATTTTTGTACGAAAATTAGTTCAATGAATAAATCTTGACAATAATTTTAAAAGTAAGAGAATTTACTGTTATTTCTAAAACTATAAGAGAGATAACTGTATTTGTCAGAAAGCTCGTAGTGAAATTTATCCTAGTTTTTTTATATTTTTAATTTTTGAGTTTTTTTTGTCTTTAGTTACCTTTTTTTGTCATTTGATTAAATTTCATACTTTTTTGGACGAGATGAGTTCAAAAAAGTTTTTAAAAAAATCTAATTTAAAAATAAAATTACTAAAAATAAAAAATATTTTAATCAATTTTTTTTCGAATTATATGAAATTTCTACTATTAAATTTAACAACATGAACTCTTCAAATTCTATTTACACAAAACTCAATACATGTCCATTGAATAGAGCAAAACATGTGGTCCCTATTTTCCATAAATACATATTTTTTTGTAAAAGTACAAGAAAAACTCTAAATATTTTAATCTATTTACAAATAAAATTTTATTTTTTTCTTAAAATTATATAATTTTTTAATTATATCAATAACCCTCTATTCATGTCCATTTAATGTGCTGAATGAAATCGATTCTCTCTCTAAAAACATACCAACAAAATGTCATGTTATTTCCTTTTGATTATTTGAAATGACATCTATTTAAAGTTTACGTTTATCTTTCTTTCGCCTAATACTTAGATATAAAGAGTAGTGATAGGTACACGCCCACTTTTAAGTGTGTACAAAACACGTCCATTTTTGCTCTCTCACAAAATAAGTGTGACCCGCCCTAATTAAGGTTTTCACATTTTTTTAAAAAACCTAATTAGGGCGGGTTCCACTTATTTGTGAAAGAACAAAATGGATGTATCTTGTACACACTCACTTTTAGATGTGTACCAATCATTATTCAGATATAAATACGTATATTCTCTGATTTATATAAGAAAAAAATATGAATTGAGTGGGTCCTATGCTTGATAATTGATATGATCTTTACCCTCAACTGCCAACACAATCATACACTTTGCTTTCAAATGGTGTAAAAAGCTGTGAACCTTATCCTATGGTTTAAAAAAAGAACCGCAAAATGGACTTCTTCGAAATTGGGCCCACCCCCCTGATCACGACGATGCCTTTTGTCTACCTCATGCTTCACGTTCGTGACACTTATTGTCCTGATTTGAAAAAACAATAATATGGGGGGGCGGGGGGGACATCAAATAAAATATCAGATATTTCAGAATCCTATAGGACAAGAAAAATGTTATTAAACGAAGACGACGACAAACTCTCTTACATACATGAGTTGTGGATCTCACCTAATATGTGTGGAGTTCGAATGTCCTACGTCAAAGAGTATGCATATTTATGTGTATAAATGTAAATGTTAATAGTATTATCAATTTCACAAATAATAATGCAATGTTCATATTATTTGATGTAATAATTTACCTGCATGAATCACAAGTTCCGTTGTGTTGTGCTCGTGACCGACGAGATGGTAAAGTTAAATGTCACAAAAATTGTAGCCCGTATAAATTGGGGTTTTGGGGCTTTACTGCGAAGAGAGTGAATTTTTTTTTTCTATTACATCTGTACATTACATTGTGTGACAGATCAAGTATTGTACGAGACCCATCAAGAGATATAATTAGTATAACAATCTATGTTTGAAATTATCAAAGACAACCTCACAAAAGTTATTGTCACGACCCAATAGCATATGCTTGAAATTACTAGGTAACAACGTTATCTCTGTTCCTTTAATTTCTTGGTTGGACTAAATGTAACCAACATGCTCAGTTCGGTTATGGGTCCAAAAATATAAGAAATTCAATTTGTGTTGATAGAAACCCAAACTAGCAAATAATAAACATCGATACCAAACACAAAATAAAAATAATAGCTATTCATTTGTGCAGGGCTATGAAGATGAGAAGAAATTGACGTGGACAAAGATTGGTAATTACCAAGCAATTCTCAATAACTTGACGTTGTACGGCCGAATCTGCAAGACAACAATAGTGAGAAAGGCTATCCAAAACTATTTCGAAAATAGATTCCCTAATGGTCAAGTTAGTGACCAAAAAAAAAGATAGGGAAGAGAGAGAGCAAGAGAAGAGTTCTTGACTCTGATTTTAGCGGGGGGAAAATCAGTATTGCTTACTTGTGAGATATGTTGTATACTATTTTATAAAGCAGCTCGAGACATATGAGAACACGCTGATTGTCATGTCAACGATTAAACGATTGGCATGTGCTTAGAGCACAATGGATAGATAGCCCATCGCATCATTGGTGTTTGAGCTCAAACGTGCATGTGGCCGAAAGAACTTAAGTTACCCTTTGACCCCTACAGCTCGGCTTGGGAAACTTAAGCTCACCGACCGAACTATTACGTGAAGATGCTGACCGAAGTGATTATGAAACAACAGTCCATCAACGATGCTCGTCCAAGAGTGAAACACGATCCTCTTACAATTTGCATCAAATCCAACCAACACACCGTATATATTACACAACAAATAATTACATTTTACACTAACTTGCCAAAAAGAAATAATTACATCATACAGTGCATCCGAACTAAGCATATCAGTAAATTACACGCATTTCCACTACAAACTTACATATAGATGAATAGATAGATTTCATACAAATATCTGTTATAGTTCCTTAATTCAACACTTCCCTGAGAACAGATGGTGAACAAAATATAGGCTTTACACTTTTTTCACTCTGCCTCGTGATATAGAACTTAAAGAGTGCCTGCCCAGCAACTTTCCAAGCAAACCCGCAATTCTTGATGTTTCGATTGGTCTTTGCATGATCGTAAGCTAAATGATAGATGGCAAGGGCCTCGTCATAGATATCCTCAATCCTCCTATCGCTTTCTTCAAAGTCACCGTATAGCAGCTAAATCCAAACAATGTTAACAAGCCTGGATACAAATAGAGTTTTAAAAACTAGTATAAAATTATCATCACCTGTTTATACTTCTTAACTACGTCATTTGCAGCATCGTTCTTTGTTTCACCGGCGGATTTCAAAACCTCGGTCATCTCACGTCTGTAGTTACTGTACCTCTCACTCCACAACCGCGAGCAAGGTGTCGGGATCTCCACATCGAAACAAGGTAATTTCCAGATCTCTACATCTAGAGAGCAGAGGGAACAGAGGTCATTGCATGTAAGCTTGAAGATTCTCAACACAATATTTTGGAGGCCTCTTTGGTTACGGTCTATTTTACATAGTCGAGTAAGGGTGTTGGATACAGGGACCTATCTAATAATCATTCATTAATAACTATATTATTACATTGACTCTTCTAAATTTGTAAAGTATCCTTGTTTGACACTCGAATAATAGTATGGGATTCATGTCTAATATATTTAGTTGGACAATGCACCTAGAATAAATATTTTTTATATCAAATTAACCATGAATAACGCATACAACTCTGATGTTATGGATGAAATGCTTTAATACACCTTTTAAACGTCTTTAATCCAAGAAAATAGAGAAAATATACTAAGAAATATGAATATATTAACGAGTATTTGTGTACTTGAAAAGAAAATTAGATAGATTCGAAACTTAGACATGTACCCGCAACTGATACCATACCCGAATCCATACAACATAAATTTAATATATATAGTAATTCAAATTTATTGCATAGTAGTTTATCCAATACTATGCATAAAGCTCCAATTATATGCAGAAAATGTTTCTATGACACATTGTGACCACCATTTTACCCTTAATATAAAATAACTATATTAAGAAATACGAATGTTCTACTGCATCTACGTGTCCAAGGATACACATGCGGAGCACATTCCGTATCCTTACCCAAGGGTATGTTTCACACGGATCCTTATATATTTATTATTTAGAAGAGTCTATGTAACATAAGTTTTGGTGGAAATATTTAAGGCAGAAATTTTGTATCCTACAATCTCAAGTTCTCATTAATTAGATGTCCTAAAGATGGAATTGCAGGATAAAACGTCATTATCAAGGAATTTAACTGCAAGGAAGATTGACGGAATTTTCACCTGCTGAGCGATCTTCAGCTTGAAATGACTCTACTGTATCATAAATAAGGCCTAAAACAGATGTAGAGCGATACTGGTTTGGCCTTTCCATATAATGCGGATACATTTCTGCCTTCAATTGATCTGGTACTACAACCTGTTTCAGAAGAAAAACATGGGATTAAGAGAAACAATCGCTGACATCAAGATCATAACTAACGCAATCTTCTGGAAGTAGAACTTTCTGTAATATACTACTCTAGACGATACAAGCTTTCCACTCAACAACATAACGTTCCCCTTTCATCCTTTAAAGAGATGGGGAAAGAAAAAAAGACAAGCGGAGAAAGTTGGGGAGAGCCAGAAAAACTGTATAGAAATATGCGCAGTACACTCCTTTACATAGATATAGATACGCATACACATATGAACATGTATATATCTCACTTTTCACTCCACTGCCTTGCAAGTCACTGCCCTGGGTGGTCATGGTTAAGTGGTCTAGGATGCCTGTGGTGAGAATATATATATT
>BRYF01000009.1:1427500-1430000 GCA_030159135.1 Actinidia polygama
CTTTGGGCGTCGCAGATCTGTCGGATCATCGAATCGACGGACGGAGGGAGAGACACTTCGGATGAATAATTGTCCATGAGTCGGTTTGATTATTAAAGGATCTTAAATTTTTAGGGGTTTTTTTTCTGACTGGTTCCTGAGAAAATTTGGAGTTGGGGTTTTTGTTCAGATTGTGAATTGAAGTTTCCCGCGCTCTTGTGATCGGTGTATTGAAGGGGTTTTGTGTATATAGATGGGGGTGCGCACTGCACCTAGTCCTCGCTTCTTGTTTCCATTATTTCACACTTTTACCTCGAAATTGTTCTTTATTATATTATTATACTTTTTCCTTGTTTAAAAAAAGATAGTTTAATTATTTATTAAAAAATATATAATAAATATAAAAAAATAGAATGTATAAATTATTACTTTTTTTTCAAAAAAATAAAACAAAAATAAGAAATAATTTCGTTTGGCGCGCCTTCTATAATTTTTATGTTGCTTTTACGAAAAGAAGGAAAAAATGAATTTTTGGATATGTAAAAAAACGTAGATATTTCTCGACTTTTTTTTATAATAAAAATTAAAAAATCAATTTTGTGATGGGATAAATTGAATTATTTTTCTGTATTGAGGTAAATTACTTTTTTTTCTTGATTCTTCTTGATTAGAGAATTTTAGAAAATCAAAAAAATATTAAAATCTAAATTAAATTAAAATTATAATTTTGCTCTTCATTTTTTACGATATGCACTCTATTTTTTTTCTTTAGATTATGACACAAATACTAGGGCTTTGTTTGGACACTAGAGAAATAAATGAATATATATATGTGTGTGTGTGTTTCTTTTCCCTTATTAGGTTTCTAGTTTGGGGGAAAATTCTTGTTTTAATTTTTTTATTTCACATTCTTGTACCTTTTTTTTCTTTAAATGATGGTTTAAATACTTAATTAAAAATTACATGATTAAAAATATATATATTTGGTCTAGCTTTGAAATTCTTAGCTGTTTTGATTTTTGAATTCTTTCATTTCGTATAAACTTTTTTATATATTTGATAAAGATTTTATAATTTTTTTAATCCTCTTGACGAGAGGAGTCTGGAAATTTTAATTTTTTTATATAATTTAGACAAAAATTCTCTAAAGACGAAAAAGTCATTTTTACTTGGTTTGTTTTTTACATTTCATCAAAATTTTATACTTTTTCGTTTTTTAAGTTTATCGTCTTTATTGTTTTTTTTTCATACTTGTTATCGAAAATTTATAATTTTTCAATTCCTCTCTATGAGACGAGTTTGAAAATTTGAAATTTTTATCTAATATGGATAAAAAATTAATAAAGACAACAAATCATTTTTACTTGATAAATTAGTTAGATTTTGTATCTTTAATTGAATTTATTTTTAAAAATTATTAAACTTTGTAACAAGTTCATTAAAGACGCAGGCTCCGTTTGAAATTATTATTTTTTTAATTTTTCGGATTATTTTTTTTAAGCTTATAAGCAAAAAAGTCAATCAGAATTATTATTATTTTTTTTTTATTTTGCTTATTTTTAGCTAAAGTAAAATCAGAAAAGCAAATAAATCAAAAAATATTGATTTTTTTAGTTGTAAACTTTAAAAAAACTTGACTTTTAAGCATTATCAAACGGAGCCGAAAGAACTCAAAAATTGAAACAGCTAAAAAATTCAAAAACTAAACTAAACAAAAAAGAAATGTTTTTTGATAAAATAATTTAAAAAAGTAAGTGTAAAATATATTTTTTTATTAAAATAATAAAAGTAGAAAAATATCTGTACTTCACTATAGTAGTGATAGGTACACACTCATTTTTTAGTGGATACAAGACACGTCCATTTTTGCTCTCACAAAATAAGTGGGACCCACCCTAATTAAGTTTTTCACGTTTTTTTAAAAATCTTAATTAGAGTGGGTTCCACTTATTTATAACAGAGCAAAATAGATGTGGAGATCCCGTCAAGCATCCATCAAGTCGCCTTAGAAAACCAGGACAAAGCAAAGCTCATAGAGATCTTACGGTTGTGGCTCGCTCCTTAAGCTCTAAAGAATGCAACCGACGGCGTAGATGCAAGGTTTTAAATCAGAAGGACGATTCTCTTTGGACTGCACTGCTTTGTCTTTTCTCTTTTTCAAAGTTGTGAAAAAGAAGAAGAAAAAAAAGCTAAAGGCCAGAAAGGAAAAAGGCCAAACTTTGATTTCTCTTACTTGTGAAATTAATGTCAAAAACTCTCCATAGAGCTAATTTTTGGACAAAAATAATAATATTTTTCTTTGATTACGGTCATCTAAAAAAAATATCAATACACCAATTAAAGTCAATAAATATTATATCTTTTTTTTAAAAACAATAATAACGAAATTTATTTTCTAACTATATTTAGATGAGGAGAACTTAAAACGCAAAATATTTAGATTATTTTTTTATAAAAAAATATTGATAATAAAATTTTATTTTTTAATTAAATTTTCATTAGAAGTACTAATACAAAAAAA
>BRYF01000009.1:1465000-1467500 GCA_030159135.1 Actinidia polygama
GTATCATGAAGTCCCGAATAGAACCCACATGGTCAAGGTCCTCAAGGATGAATGTAGCTCAGTTGGTTCACATGTGGTAGATTGCACCCAAGAGCGCAGGTTCGAGTCATGGCAGCCGCAGTGTGAGAGTTTCACTCATGAAATATTGGGTGGGCTCCTTGTGGGCACTATGCACTGGGCCTCCCATCTGTTGGGCCGCTGAGTACTTGATTTACCTGTCATACCAGTCCCGTGGGGCAGAGCGATATGGCCCGGCTAAGGTGTGCGGAACAACACCTTTTGCACCCAAGGATGAATGTAAAATTTTAACCTTGGAAATGCAACTTTACTCATAAAGTACGGAATTCGTAACCTATGTATAAAATAAACTACTAATTTTAATTTTACACGTGAGGAAACTATTGTTAGAATAATAGTTCCACATTGCTTAGATGTCGAATGAGTTATGATTTATATAATGTTGAGACATCTCTACTTGTAAATTTAAGCTTTTGTTATAGGCTTAAGATTTTGAATTGAATATAAAGTTTCATATAGTATCAGAATCAGACATAGCAAGAGGTTGTACGTGAGAGAGAATGTTAGAGTAATAATTCCATATCGTTTGGATGTCTTATGGGTTATAATTTTGTATAATGTTGGAACCTCTCCATCTATAACTTAAGCGTTTGGGTTGGATATAAAATTTCACACAACTATATAATCTAAAAACATTTATAACTAGCATTATTATAAAACTAATATTTTTTAAAATTTTAGAGTGACGATAGTCTCCAATCTCACCGGCACCCTCCTTCAATACATCCTGCTCATGATGGTCTCCCGACCCCGACCCGACCCCGACCCCGACCCGACCCGACCCATTTATGGTGGACACACACACTATGACATTTGACAAAGCTCAAATACCCTTTCATGATACCAATTTCCTTGTGTTTATTCTCTCATGAAAAAATTTGTAGTACCCATAGTAGGGTTTCTGTCAGCCAGTCTCCATCGCTGTCCTCTAGGAAGAAAAAATGTTGTCGTCTTTCTGCAAAAAAATATTTTCATGGAAAATGGGTACTGTGAGCTCATTGGGGGATATAAAGTTGTCTTTGTCTTTGATTAAATCATAACTCAATTAAAACAGTAAATTAATTGATATATTCACGTTTTTGGTGTCAAAAAAAAAACTTTTTCTTTCGACGGAAAAATTTAATTATTCTGTATAATGATCCTTTCCTTCTCCTCCAATAAAGTTTCTGTTTGGTTGCAGTTTTTCGGAATTTTTATAAACGAAATGAATCATCGTTTTAATATTCTATTTTTTTAGCAGCAATGGGTTTCGGGAATTTAAAAATATTTTTTAATATATTCTAAAAAAATGAAATATTTTCTAAAATATTTTTCAAAAATCTCAGATTTCTTAATCTTTAGGAAAATCATATAATTCTTAAAGAATAATTTCTATTCAACACCAAATCATGAGAGACTGTTCCAACATTGAATTCAAGAAAAGTTGTTCTGAGAAAAGAATCAAAACAGACCCACAAAAGATCAAATTTCAAAGTGCAAAAATTGATTGAATACAAAAAGAAGAGCTTATGGATCCCACAAACTTCAGAACAACAATAATTCAATATTGTCATAGCTATTTTTTTTTTGTTTATCCTATAAAAATCTTTGGAAAAATTACAAGAAAAGCCCCAGATGCTACACGATTTGGTCCCCCAATCATGCAACGTGTTTTTTTCAATTATTTTACGAGAATCTCTTGTCATCGAGCTACGTAAACGGACCAAGCTACGTAAACGGAGGGTGTTAGATAGTTTGAATTGTTACGGGTTAACAAATTACAAATTTTAATTTGTGACCACGGTCAAACCTAGTGCCTTTTTTTTTCTTCTTCTTAATTTTTTCAAAATCTTTTCATTCCAAATCAAAACCTACCAATACCTCAAAATCTCAAAAATATCACTATCAGCTCATTTTCTGTATAAAAAATTTGTAGAAAATTCATTTTCCTTTTCTTTTTGTTAAATCGCATTAAACAAGAAATATTGGAAATTAAAGTCCAAATTATATTGCAGTTAAATTACCAAAGGGTTTGAAATGATCAGTTCACTTCAATTAGAAATTAGGTTAAAAAGTTAATAATTAGGTTTAAAGATTAGGGGAATTTGGATTAACATGTGATTTTTTATTTGGTGAAAATATGGCTTAAGTTTAAAATTGTGTACGTTCGCCATAGGAGAGAAAAATAGGAGCAATGAAAAGAAGAATACATAGAGGGTATTATGGTCACTAAACATATAACACGGAGCAAATTAGTCCAAAACCAAGTAATTATAATTTGTGTTTATTTAAAAGTCATCAAGGGTATTGCTTAATTGTGTGTAATGCTTGAAAAATGAATAATTAATTGATTTTTACAAGAGAAAAATAAAAGTTTAAATCATTGAAATTGATTAGTCTTAAATTAGAGTAAGGTTTAAATTGAAATGACCACTCTCCAATT
>BRYF01000009.1:1567500-1570000 GCA_030159135.1 Actinidia polygama
CGGAAATGTCAATTGTCAGTTTTTTTTTCCATCCAAATGTAAAATCATTTGGACTTCCTAGAAATCATAGCCTTTACCCAAAAAAAAATGTAACAATGACCTTCCTTGAGGTTTGCCTTTAATAGAAATGCCCCTAACAAACTTGTCGATTGATTTAAGATTTTTAATTTTTTTTCTCAATACAAATTAAACTATTTTTTTTTCAAAATATTATTTATTTATAAACAACTCTATTTTTATTTTTATTTATCATTAATTATTTAAAAAATAATTAATTTAAATAATTTACTTTTTAACTGCTCCTAGTAAAAATATACTTAAAAAATAAAATTTGATTATCAATAAATATTTTTTTTAAAAAAAATCAATATAAATATTTTAATTTTAAGTACTCCTAATTGAAATATACTTAAAAAATAAACTTGCTTATCAATTTTTTTAAAAAAATTAAAATATTTATTTATTTTAATTGATGTATTGAGAGGAAAAAACTGGATGGCTGCTTTAGAACGATTTTTAATGTGACAGCACCACACCCCTAAATGTTGGTGGCCCGAGTATATCTGTATATATATCTAATATCTCCTACGAGTGTAAAAAGACCAAAATGCCCTTTTGATGGAGAAGTACGTGGGCAGACTTTTTTGACTTCTCATAAAGAAAAATGATATTCTTCCTAAATTTTAATACAAAAATACTCAAACAACAATGATTGACAGTGATTTTTTTTAAATATACATCAACTTGATGTTTTTTTTTGTTTTGAAATGACAATTCGTAAGGTCGGCATATTGTTACGGAAAATGCTATGGGTACACTTAAGTTGTACCCCAAATGCACACCTGATGAGGTGGAGCATTTGGATTGGTTGAAAATATTGGGTGGACCTCACACTCAGCCAATCCAAATGCTCCACCTCATTAGATGTGCATTTGGGATGCAACTTGGGTGTACCCATAGCATTACTCATATTGTTACTCTTTGATAAATAATTTTGAGTAATGATATTTAAAAAAAAAAGTCTATATAGAATTATTAAATAGAATGATGTTATTTGCATACTAGGTTAAAGGCCTTTAATTTAAAGACATAACATCCATAATTGTAATTTAAATTTTAAAATTGTCACTGTCCCATCATTCTGATGTTAATTTCTGTACAAAAAAATTGAAAGAATTTTCCACCATTTTCCTTGTCAAACAAGAAAGGTTTAATATATACAGTGCTAGTTGGAAGCTGAGAAACTACTACACAGTTGACGCCATTTTCCTTCTATGTTTTGGATCATGTACGGTCTCCCCCCTCGATGTTTCATTATCAACACATAATACCTTGTGGTTTGTGTACTAATCTGCACTACTTTCATCGGTAATGAAAAAAATAAAAAAAGTCTATTTTACTCTCATATTTAGAAGTCAATACTTCATCTTGAGGGTGTATATTCGCTCATGGCCCCAACCACAAGGGGTCAAAGTATATTTTCATGGCCTCCGCTTCGAAAAACATATCAATATTTTTGCGTAGCCAGTGCATGTCATCCACATCCAATTAACTTCGATGGGAACTCTAACAGTGCGGAATAGTTCACAAACTATAGGGTGTTATGTGCTGATAATCAAACATGAGGTGGTGTATTGACACATTACCCAAATCACAGGGGTCAAAGTGAAATGTACCCTACTTAAAAATGGTCAATAGTAGGCAACTCATTGTAAAACATTAAATGTCAATTGTCACGTGTTTTTTGTCCATCCAAAAATGTAGTTGGACTTCCTAGAAATCAAAAAAAAAAAAAAAAGGCCAAGTAGATCTAGCTTCTGACTTTTCTCATAGATCTATTGTGATCAAGCTTTGTGTCCATTGATTCAAATCTCTCCCTCTCCACCATTGAAGGCTTTCAAGAGATTTTTGGTTTGAGAGAGAGAGAGAGAGATGGATAGCCATATGAGGTTCATGTTATTGGGATGTCTTGTTTTGGTGCTGGGTTTTATGAATCGAGGAGATGGTGCAATTTCACATAACGTAATGAAAGAGATCATGGGAATAAACAAGGAGGGTCCATACTTGGGCATTGTAGTGCCAAACAGCTTTGAAATGAGCCCTCTTCTCCAATCTCCTAGCTATGTGGAAGATCAAAAGCTTCCATACTTGGATTTTTCAGGTAATATATATATGTGTGTGTGTGTGTGTGTGTGTGTAATTTTTCAGTTATATGATGATCCCATGAATTTTTCACTTTATGATATATATATATATGTGTGTGTGTGTGTGTGTGTGTGTGTAATTTTTCAGTTATATGATGATCCCATGAATTTTTCACTTTATGGGTTGTTTCTTTATTGTTCATATTTCAAAATCCATGTAAAGTCTTTTAAGCAATTTCTTTCAAAATCTTTTTGCATACATGATTCTTAAAACTGAACCCAACCGAGCCACTTAGGGTATGTTTGATAACATTTTTATTATTTTTATTTTTTGTGTTTGTTTTATGTTTGTTTTG
>BRYF01000009.1:1655000-1657500 GCA_030159135.1 Actinidia polygama
GAGAATGACAAATATTCTAAAAAAAAAAAGTGTGAAGAAAAATCGGCTAAAAAAAGGTAAAAAACGAGGACTTTTCAAGGGGTCACCCATCATTGCATTGCACCCAATTGAGCACGCTAAACTCCAGGGTGAAGTAAATCGGGTCGAATTCAGCTGCTTTGCTCGCATCCGTAAGGCTATAAACGAATACGGATGAAAAATCTTTTAAAAAGAAAAATTGTGAAAAAAATAGTAAAAAAATGGGTGCAACACGAGGACTTCCCAAGGGGTCACCCATTTTAGTATTGCTCCCACTTAAGCACGTTTATTTTTTACGGATGCAGGAGATGAATTAGCTGGTTTTGGCCCAGTGTGCTTCACACGTTGCACTGTTGTGGAGATGGCAAACAAAATGTCTCTATAAGAACAAAAAATGTCCAACATCTGATGTGTGCGATCATACCAGCACTAATGCACTAGATCCCATCAGAATTTCGCAGTTAAGCGTGCTTGAGCGAGAGCAGTTAAGCGTGCTTGTAGATTTTTTTTATGATTTCTTTTAGATGATTTTTCATCCGCATTTGTTTACATCCTTATGGATGCGAGCAAATCGGCTGGATTCGGCCGGGTTTACTTCACTTTGGAGTTAAGTGTACCGGTCGGGTGCAATGCAAGGATGGGTAACCCTCTTGGGAAGTGGAAGTTCTTGTTTTATACCCTTTTTTGGTCGATTTTTATTCACATATTTTTCTTTTTAGAATATTTGTCATTCCCATTTATTTTTTAGCTTTACGGATGCGGGCGATGAATCGACTGAGTTTGGCCTAGTGTGCTTCACCCGTCGCGTTGTTGTGGGGGATGGCAAACAAAATGTCTCACTAAGAACATAAAATATGCATCATCTAACGAGTTCGATCATACCAGCACTAATGCAATGAATCCTATTAGAACGTCGCAGTTAAGCGTGCTTGGAAATGAGCAATACTAGGTTAGGTGACCCCTGGGAAGTCTCCTGTTGCACCCCTTTTTTCCAAAAAAATATCGTGGCTTCTTTTTTGAAAAATTTTCATACGGATTTGTTTACAATCTTACGGATACGAGCGAAGCGGTTGAATTTCACCTGATTTACTTTACTCTAGAGTTAAGCGTGTCTGGTCTGGTGCAATGCAAGGATGGGTGACCCCCCTAGAAAGTTCTCGTTTTACACCCCTTTTTTAGCCGATTTTTATTCACACCTTTTTTTATAGAATATTTGTCATTCTCATTTATTTTTTATTTTTACGGATGCGGGAGATGAATCGGCTGGGTTCAGCCCAGTGTGCTCCACATGTCGCTCTGCTGTGGGGGATGACAAACAAAATGTCTCTATAAGAACATAAAATATGCATCATCTGACGAGTGCGATCATACCAGTACTAGTGCACCGGATCCCATCAGAACTCTGCAGTCAAGCGTATTTGGGCGGGAGTAGTAATAGGATGGGTGACCCCTAGGAAGTCCTTGCACCATTTTTTTGCCGAGGGAGGTGAAGATTGATCATATGACAAATGCCTAGTAGGTTACGTTGGTGAAACAATTTGTCTCCGTGGTTTTCTTTTTATGTTTAGAACCCAATCCGAAAAGAAAAAAAGCCTCCTGCATTTGCTCATTTGAGCAGAGTATTGGACTTCTGGAGTTACCTGCCAAGTCTGTTGTTGGGTTGATGGGTTGGTCCTCTACTTATGAAGTCTGTTGTTCTCTCTCCTCCCCCTCCCCTACGTCTGTCCTTGTTTCATGTGCACTAGTTGTGTTTGGTGGTTTATTAACTCTGATTGTGTCCAAACTGAAGTTTGTTCATGGTTCAAGTTCAAGGATGAAGTGAATCGCTTTGTTCTGGCAGGGAGGCAAATTACTAGTGTAGTTGCTACTCACTGTTTCCCTTTGTTTATGTGCTGGTGCTGATTCGTTTTCTTGTTTTGGCGCATGCTGAAACATTTTTTGAGCATTGAAATGGGATTCCTATTAATCCATGGGGAGTCTTCAGATGATTGTAATCGTGCAATGAGTTTCAACTACACAGATGTTTTCATGAAGATTGGAATTTGATTTCATAGTTCTCTGTGAAGAAGAATAAATGAACCTATGTTGGTTTCGACAGAAAATGCTTTTTGGAAAGCATTTTCTATATTTTTCGCTATTTGGTAATATGGAAAGTAAAAAGTTAACGAATTTTATTTTCTAGTAAATGGAAAACACATTTTCAGAGGGCGGAAAATATTTTTTCCTTTTTAATTCTAGAAATCATTTTCCGGAGCTTGCTTTTGCAGCCGCAGCCGCCACCACCACACAATTAAAAAACACTGTTTAATTTTTTATTTTTAAGAAAAACTATTTTATTTTTTAAAGGATTGTTGTTTTATTTTTTATTTTTTTATAAAAAAAACTTTATGTTTTTTAGAAAAGCCTTTTTTATATATTTTTTTTAGAAAATTGTTTTATTTTTTATTTTTTAAAAATAACTACTTTTTTTTTAATAAAAAAC
>BRYF01000009.1:1705000-1707500 GCA_030159135.1 Actinidia polygama
AAACAAACTAAACTCAAATATATTTTTAAAGTTATTGTTAAGTTTTTAAACTAAGTTTAAAAATAATCTGTTGTTCGGCTCATTTATCAACCCTATTTAAATTTAAACAAAAGTAAAATAATAAATTAACATTCAAATTGAAGAAATTAAGTGGAAGATTCAGACCTAATCCGCATAACATGGCCAGTTTTTTTTTTTTTTGCAGTGACAATATCTTAAAATATACACCCATGGAGAATTACATTGCTCGAAGCAAAAATTCTAATAATAAATATTTATATAAAGAGTACACATCATCTAGATTCTCTACTAAAAAATGAACCACTGTTTTGACTTTAGTAAAAAAAAAAAATGATTGAAATTTGTATAATTTCATATTCTTCTAGCTCATCAAAAATAACTGAAAAATATAAATTTTAATAAAAAAATTTAAAAAATCACTAAAAATAAAACAACTCATAAACCGAAGTCCAAAATTGTTACTTCAGCTAAGAAAAAAAAACTACCCAAATAGGGACACGGGGTCATTGCGGGGAGCAAGCTCTTTAGGATTACATTGAGCTAAAACGGCGTTGTTTTGAGTTCGTGAAGCCCAAAACGACGTCGTTTAGTCCCAAAATTTTTTTTCCAAAACGACGTCGTTTTGTGCTCCCTGCAACCCTGCAGGGAGCTGACTCACTTCAGGAAAACCCTCTCCCCCAAATAGGGCTTAATTGTTCTTTGTAATTCTTTCTCAATCACAATCTTACATAAATACGTACGATCCTGCTAATCACCGCTCAGTGATAAGTGATTAATACATATCTTTTATAAATATTTATACAGTTTGCACATCTTTTAATGTACTTACATAAATATTTATAAACTTTTTACCCGTTACCCACCAACCACGACTAGCATTTTCCATTTAAATAAATGTATGGAAGATCAGAAATGTTCCATCCATGTGGTCATTGTAACAATATTGGTAATAGGAATATTCCCATTGCATAATTTGTGGAATCATTGCAGATGGCTTATGGGTTCCTTCATGTCCTATTATACCAAGTACTATATATTCCGGTGCCTGTTATATGTATACTTAACTAATTTATTCAATTTATTTTTTATTGGAAAAATTGCAGTACCTATTCAAGATACTAGGTTTTTAAAGGCTTGGAATATCTCGTGTTTGCTTTCGCCATCTATCACATAATATTTAGGTTTTATTTGGATTAAGAACTTGCGGTCAGGCTTAATAACAGATTTGGAGTTACGAATTAGACTACGAATCTTGTGGAGCCCACTTTATCTATATTCTAGTGCAAGAATCTAACTTTAGACCAGTAGTCCAATGAGATTGCTACTCTCAAAAAAAAAAAAAAAGATTAGAAACTTCATTGAAGTTATGTTATCTTAATCCATTCTCGTAGAATTAGCTGTAAAATGACTATTTTGCCCCCACAATATATAAACAAACATTAGCACTTGATATAGATGGGGGCATAAATAAAATTGGACGGTAGTAATCTATGGAATTCATGTTATGGGTTGGGTGACAGTGAACTAGTTATTTAACAGTCCAACCCTATTCCTTGAGATTGGAATCGAATTACCAAAACCAATTAATTGAAGTATGATAGTATCCAATATGGCCTCCACCACTCGTTGAGCGGTGGGTGATGAAGGGATTTGTGAACAAATAAAAATAAAAAAATTAAAGGGAAAAAAAAATAAATTTGAAATTCAAATCCATGATTTTTTTTTCCTTCCTCATCGTAACCAAAATAAACGTCGCCTGAGAGATTCTAACTCTCGCGGGGAGACCCCATGTACTTAGCAGGCACACGCCTTAACCACTCGGCCAAAGCGACGCTGTGCTTAACGATACGCATTTACAAAATATTTATACTTAAATGACATTTACAAAATATTGGGACTGTAGTTAAAACTGCTACTGACCACCAGGTCCACCACTTAACCTTCTAGTAAAAAAAATTCGAGATCCTTCACGGTGCTAATGCGCCGGGTAAGCATAAAACAAACAACCCCGATTGTTGTCCAAAACCGCCGACCGACCACCGCTCCGCTCTGATAGCTAGAGTTTTTCCAATGCCCTGAAAATGGTCCTCTTTTTTCAACTCTCCTTCTATAAATAACTTGTGCACACTCACATATATAATATATGTTCGTATAGGTTGTATGGATTTATTATTATTATCAGAACTAAATTGTATTCCTATGTTCTGATTTGATCGAAACAGAGCAAAGGAACAGGGAGTTTCGGGAAGAGGAGGAACAAGACACACGCACTGCGTCTGATGCGTCAGTCGCAGCTTCCTCCTCCAGAAGAACCGCTGCGCCTCCTGCGGCTTCCCCTCCGACAGCATCAGAAAATGTCTCTGTCTCTGTCTCTGTCTCTGCTCTTATCATCACCCCGACCAGCACCTTGTATTGCTTAATTTTTTGGGTAAATTTCATCTTGCACCCTCCACTTTTACCATAATATCCTTTTGCGCAT
>BRYF01000009.1:1737500-1740000 GCA_030159135.1 Actinidia polygama
TATTCGATCAATATGATTTTTTATGCAAATTATTTTTTCAATATATTAGGATGATATTCTAACTCAGCACCCAATTTTGAAAAGAGTTGTTATTTTTTCAATATATTATGAAAGTTGTAATCTGTGTTCGGAGATGAGTTATGGTCTATTATTGACTTTAGGGCCCGTTTGGCAAAGGGATAAGGAGGGGGGATAATTTTTTTTCCGGATAACTTTTTCCTCCGGATGTTTGGCTGACGGATAACTTTTTTTCCCGGATAATTTTTGGATAATTTTTGGGTGGTTTAGACCTTAACTAAAAGTTATCCGGGGGATAAGGGTTGGGGGATAAGGAAAAAAATATATAGAGAGAAACAAAATATATATTTTTATTTTTATATATATATATAGAAACAAAATATATATTTTTTATATATAGATATTTTATATTTTGTTTCTCTATATGTATTTTTTTCCTTATCCCCACTCTTATCCACCCATTCTAAATTTTATCCAAACAAAATTAAAAGTTATCTTCCTCTAAAAGTTATCCCCCTAATATATCCGCCAGCCAAACGACCCTTACGGTAGAATCATTCGGAGGACCTAAGCGGCGATTGTTTACCCTGTGAAGGTTGTTAGCGGTTCCGTGTGTTTATATCTAACTCGTGAACTTGGCCAAAACAATTTATATGATAGCACTCAGTTTTTCAGATTCGACGGTTCGATCTATGATTTATTATTTATGGATTTCTTATCTCTTTTTTTTTAAATTTTTTATTTTATAAATCTTTTAAAAATTGAAAAATTAATATTTTAAAAAAAGATAGCTAAAGCAGATAGCCAGTCTTATTGCAATTTTGAATAACCATTTCATATGTTGTTGAAGATACTAGTGTTGTCTAATTCAGCAAAATTAAAGTTGATAGTTAAATTTGAGATAATTTAGTTTTTTTAGGTTTATCGATTCTTGTGAATTTATTTTAATATTTGATTAATATTTTATACTATTTTTAAATTTATAACAATTTTGATTTAACTTGAAAAAAAAGCAAAAAATTGTTTTTATTCGAAAATAATTTATTTTTTATTTTTAGTAGAGTTTTTTTCAAATTTAATCAAAGATTATTTTTTTTTATTTTTTTTTCAAAAAATTAAAAATATATAAAATTTTAATTATATGATAAAAAAAGTCATTGAAGCTGAAAATACTCAAAAATTAAAAAAGTTAACTTGACTTGAATTTAGACCTTGATCAAGTCCAATCACAAAAAAAATAAAAAATAATTCAAACGAAAATTTCATAATATTTTGTGAAAATAAACTTATTTTTCTAATTCCTCTGTTAAAAACGAATTAAAGAAGTAAAAAATAATTTCATTAAAAATAAAAATAATCCGATTACCACTAAAACTACGTCGTATTACCCATCTAAACCCGGCCATCGTCGTCCTCCCAACCGCCACCTGAGTTTCCTCTCTCTCTCTCTCAAACCCTCAGAGTCGGCAACCGTGACTTCTTCTTCCCTCTCAACTCCTCCTCTTTCGTCGTCTCCGTTACGCGATGGATTTGAATTTGTTCGCAATGTGCTTTATTTGGCGAGAGTTCGATTCCTTTCGAATCCGATTCAGAGGTGAAAGACTCGGTTAGGCTCTTCTTCATTGAGGCTCCGATCAAGGTATGTGCTCCCCTTTTGGTTCCGAATTCATTCACCGTTTTGCATTTGATTTACTTGAAGACACTTGAATCTAGTGTTTGCGTTTGAGATTGAAGGTCCCACGGAAATTCCTAAGGCTGTGTTTGCACGAAGATTTGTTGAGAAAAAAAAAAGAAAAAAAAGTAGATCATTCAACGGTATCGGTTGAATCGTTTAGCTTTTCCGTTTCAATTTTTTTTTATCTCACAAATTCCTTGAAAAGAAAATGAAATAGAAAAAGGTTGATGATCCAACGTCCTCAATCGTTGGATCGTTTAGTTTTTCCAATTCCATCATTTTTCCTCACCCAATCCGGGATACAAACACAGCCTAAGGAATTCTTTTTGGCTTGGTTTAGTGCAGACAGATTGCTGGGAGCTCTCTCTCTCTTTCCCTCCCTCCCTCACCCACACCCACACCCACACCCACACAAGATGTTTTGTTGTTTGGAAGAATAGAGATTAGGTAAACTTTTCTAGGATGAAAGAATATTTGTAGATTCTTATTCTCTGTGTGTTTATTGCATCTTAGCTGTTGTGACAATTTTTTTTTTTATTTGATTAACCACAGAGTATTCAAGGCAGGTCTCTCGGTGGACATCATAGGATGTAAACGCAGATATGCGACGCAACAACAAGGAATCGAAAGCGGGACCTCCAAGTGTTAGCTCGCATCCCGGACTCTTGACCTTTGCCACTACGCCATGTGCCCAGGGACGGGGTGAAGTTTCGAACCCAGGACTTAAGTCCTGTTAGGCCAGGCCTTTACCACTAGGCCAAGCCTTAACTTCATTAGCTGTGACAAATCTTGATAATTATTGATGGT
>BRYF01000009.1:1745000-1760000 GCA_030159135.1 Actinidia polygama
ATCACACACTTTTTGAGAAGAATGAAGTGGTAGTTTTAAGCGGGAAAAATAATTTCAGGTAAAAATCTTAGCCGGTGGATTTACTCAAATGAATTTCAATCGTTAATAGCGAGAGATAAATTTAGAATTCAAACTTGATTTGTATTATAAATTATTTTTCTAGCTTCTTCTATTCATTATCTTTTTATTATTTCTTTAAAGTTTTCGTAAATTCCTCCACAAAATCATGTTGCAAGAACAGCTTTAATTGCTAAACTATACGGATAATATCATAAAAGTGAAACTTTCCTATTACGGAATAATATGATTCACAAAATTTGTTGCATTCGAACCATTGCGTATTACTAAAGCTAATTCTATGGTTCACTGAGACTGTTTGGAAAAGACTCAAAAATCAAATCAAAAAAAAGAAAGAAAGAATTAAAAGAAAATGTCAAAATAAAAGAAAATCACTTGTCTAAGCTTGTAAAACTAAGAAGGAAATAAATACTTTTAATTTTAATTTTTCATTTATTTCCACGTACTTCAGTTAAATACTCAAAAATAAAAAAAAGAAATTATATTAGCAATATAGCCGTTGTTGTGGGCATGTCTTGTTGGCTAAGACTTGCACTTCTTGCAAAGAAACATAGGGTCATAATCCAATAAATGTATTATTAGAAGATGCTAATTTTTATACAGAAATCATATACAAAATGTTGTCGTAGGGATATTTTTGTAATTATGAAGTACGGTAACGGACTTTTTCATTTTCAATGGATCGATAAAGGTAAATGATTCATATCATTCTCTGCATGTGAATTTCGTTTGTATATTATGAAAATATTTTTCTCCAACTCTATAAGTAAAAAAAACTTAATTTTTTTAACTAGTCCAAACGAGGCCTTAATCTATTTACAAAAACAAAAAGTTTAACAGCGTATTTAGTTTCCGTTTGGGGTAAGCAAAAAAAAAAAAAAAAAACTTATTTTTTATTTAAAAAGGTAAAATGGGAGGGGGGAAAATCGCCTCAGATAAATTCTTGTACGCTCTTTCTAAATAAACTTACCTCCAAATGCATAAAAAATAATTAATAAAAAGCAACCTAAAAAGCCTACCCAAACGGAGCCTTAAAGGAAAATTATTGTGAGAGATTATGAATTTTCAAGGTGCACGAGGAGTCCGTCGATGGAGGCCATCTTCTCCACCTTCCCACGACCCTTCTTCTTTGTCCCCATTTATCATGTGAATTAGCCGCCAAACAAGTCAAGTCAAATATAAACTCATTAAACAATGACTCACTATGTTGTAATTTGTTTTGTTTGCTTTTTCAGTATTCAGTTTGAAATGTTTTAAAATATTTGGTTATTTTGAAAAGTAAAACGTTTTCGTTTTAAAACGTTTTACTAAAAGAGAAATCATGAATCAACTAAGCCGTTTCGATTACTTGTTTAAGAACAAGAAAGAGAAACCTCGGTATAAATACTTTGGAATAAAGTTTTACCACCTACCGAGATAACATCTATTTACTAAAACGACATTGTCACGTTATTTTTGTAAGATTTTTTCGCATTTATTATTCTTGTGATAGAAAAAAGTGCATTTATTTTAAAGTATCTTATAGAATAGCATTTTCTTTCATTTTTGTGTTGGGGTGTTAGGGAAAATGATCTTAAGACGTGTTTGGTTGGCTGAAATGTGGGGAATAAGAATTGTTAACAGGAATCCAAAACCTAATATATGTAAATAATATTTTGGGAAATTTACTAGTAGTCTCGTCCTGAATAATGAAATCATAACGATATAAATCAAATTCTATTTTCCCTCAAGATTGTTGTTATCCAAATTTAATATTTATTTTTTCGGTTTGCCACGATTAGAGAAATTAGAAAAATAAAAATTAAATTAAAATATTATAAAAATTCACTAAAAATAAAATTCACATTGAAATATTGATTTATTTTTGTCTTTAATAACCTTTATTCAAATATTCTAGTCACGATGAATTAGAAAAATAAAAGATATTGTGCTAAAATCAAGGCAAAAAAAAATCCAAAAAAATTGAGTTAAAGCTCGGAACCAAACACGGACAACCAAAAATCAAATTGAACATTGATAGCCACTTGATTCGAGACATATTTCTCTTGAGAAATTAGATGGAGAGTATAATTTTGAGATTGGAGTGCAAGTCTAATGTGAGATGATAATGTGGTTATCAATGTTCGATCAATCTGATTTTTTTTCTTCAAAATACTATACCCAACAAGTTCTACATAATAAACGATTTTGATCATACTATGGATCCATTTGCATGCATAATAAACAAAATATTTTTTTTATTGTATTACTTTTATGCTATATTTAAATATTTTTTTGTGCGAAGGAAAAAGGAAATAAAACATAAAAGGTGAAAAATTATAAGAAAATTAAGAAGTATATATATATATATCTTATATATATAAATGTGAGTGCACAGTAACCACTTGACCACCAACTTTTTTTTCAGTTTTGCCCTTGCTCCAAATTTTGTTTTGGTAAATTATAATTTCAGTCCCTAGAGTATTTAGTAATTATAATTTGGTCTCTAAAGTTTTTATTAGTTATAAATCGGTCCATAGAGTTACTGATAATTACAGATTGATCCATTGTGTTGTTTTAAATTATATTTTTGACCCTTCAGTTTCGGTTATGTTCAATTTGATTCTAAAATATTTTAATTTTATCAATTTGATCCCAAAACTTACTGATTGTTGCAGTTTTGTCCCTAGAGTTGCTTTAAATTATATTTTAGCCCCTTAAATTTTGGTTCTTATTAATTTAGTTTCAAAACTTTTTGATTTTGTCAATTTAATCCTAAATTTTTTTAATTTTTGCAGTTTGGTCCGTGAACAGTCCCATTAACTCATTAGATTATGTTATTGGTTAATGGATTTCTTATTTTGAAAATTCGCCCGTGCATTGCACGGGTACTAATAAATGTGAGTGAACAGTGTTCACTTGACCACCAACTTTATTTTTAATTTTACCCCTAACTATTTTTTTTATTTTTTTTGGAGAACAATATTTTTTTTTCACCATTTTTTATGCCTATTTGCCTATTGCTGAACATTGGACGATTTTAAACCTCTTAGTTGATCGAATTACTTGTCCGTGCTAGCACGGACATACTCCCATCTCTAATGATTTTTTTCTTCCAATCGAGCGGGGTATTCGAGTAACCTGGCACCAACCTGTCCATCTGTCCCCAATAGGGGAAAATGGGATTGCATAATTCAGGTTAGGGTCAGGGTATAGGGTAGATGTTCTAAATCCGTTCGGTTTTGGATGGATAGGGTTTAGGTCGTCATGCCCCGAACCCAACTCAATTAGAGGTGAAAGTTCAAAAATACCCCCATGAAGTTCATTTTCATGGTGTTTTTCGTGGAAATCACTTTTTATGTTTTTTTTATGATTTGTTATATGTATTTATTTTCAAACACAGTTTAATGGTTTGAACAAGTAGCATTTACGGTTATATATAAATTTATATACAACTTGTTTTTGGCAATAATTTTTTCAATTCACGTTTTATCTAATTATTATGTAATGCTACAATAATATCCTTAATAATTTTGTCAATTACCAAAATTACATCTCTCCATAGCCTTGGACTTTTACTTCTTTCTTTTTTTGAGAGGGCTAGTTTAGGTATTTATTCAAAAATAACACAACGAGAACAAAAAAGGAGTACATTTCGTAAATAGGGGAGTGTAAAAATTATTTTTTTTTCCACGTGAATCAATCATTTTAAAATTAAATTAATGACAAAAAAATGTCTTAGGCGGGGCAAGCGGGGGCGGGTACGGGGACGAGGTCAGTAGATGGCATTCCACAATCACCCTAACACAAGTTGGGGGTTGGGTGCGGGAACTTGGGAGGTTATCCATAATTGTGGTGAGAGCGGATTTAGGCCAACCCCGTCCCAATTCACGTGTCCCATTTCCATTCCTAATAAATGATTAATGCTGCTTGAGCCCAATGTTTGAGGTAGGGGTGCACAAAAGACCCGAAAAAATTGAGAACCGAACCAATCCGACCTCATTGGGTAGGTTTGGTTCAATTATATCATACCCATGGTTTGGTTCTGGGTTTGAAATTGTAGGCCCGAACAATTCGGTTTGATTCTCGGGTCTGTAAGATTTTTTTTATCCAGAATCGAACCGAACCGAATAAGAAACCAAAGTCTAGACCAGATCATATAGTAATACAATGCACTCACCATACACTATTATTGCTCATGGTGGCTTATTTTGAGAAAGAACCGAAGAACCGAACCGATCTCACTCGGGTTGGCTTGATTCGGTTTCTTTGGACTTCTGGGTTCAAAAATAGAGAACTGATCAAGATTGGTTCGGTTCTAGGTCCAAAAATAGATAACCGATCAAGATTGGTTCGATTCTGAATTTGTTATCGAACCGAATCGAACCGACCCATGCACACCCCTAGTTTGATGTAGGCCGAATACCTCAACAACCAGTGACGTCGCAGTGCACAGGCCAGTCCAACGACCAGTTAGGCACGTAAAGAAATGACATGTTTACATGTTTGTATGACGAGGACAATCATTGGGCTTGTCATACCAGCCTGGCCCGTAGGCCCACCACGAGCTCACTCTACAAGTGGGCCCGGCCCACTACATGGTTCAATTATTCTTCCACTGTAGTGGCCACATAGCAACCACAGAAACGTCACCCATCCCAAATACTCGTAATTGTTGCAGATTTTTTTGACCTTTTTACCCTTGTAGTTATTTATAGCCAGCCCAATTTCAATTGGACAATTTGGGAATAAAAAAATATACTAGGCATAAAGAGCCAAAAGATGAATTGACCTTTTTACCCTTGTAGTTATTTATAGCACAGTCTATTTTCAATTGGACAATTTTGGAATAAGAAAATATACTAGGCATAAAGAGCCAAAAGATGAATTGACCTTTTTACCCTTGTAGTTATTTATAGCACAGTCCATTTTCAATTGGACAATTTTGGAATAAGAAAATATACCAGGCATAAAGAGCTAAAAGAGGAATTGGCCTTTTTACCCTTGTAGTTATTTATAGCACAGTCCATTTTCAATTGGACGATTCGGGAATAAGAAATATACAAGGCATAAAGAGCTAAAAGAGGAATTGACCTTTTTACCCTTGTAGTTATTTATAGCATAGTTCTTTTGCAATTGGACAATTTTGGGAATAAGAAAATATACTAGGCATAAAGAGCTAAAAGATGAACATAATTGGATCATCAGTGGGCCTTTTATGGGCCCCACTGGGGCCATGATATGTGGACTCTGAGACAAGGGCCCAACCCTACAAAAGGACGTTCGGACCCCCTTGGCTAGTTTTTTTTTTTAAAATCTTTTAACTGTTTTGATTTTTGATTTATTTATTTATTATTTAGTAAATTTTTTTAATGTTTTATTACAAAATTATATTTTTTGAGATCTCTTGACGAGAAAAATTTAAAAATATAAAAAAATTATTTAAATCTAAAAAAATTCCAATAAAGATAAAAAAAAATTAAATAGTTTGTCGAGTCAAAGTATTTTTTATTTTTAATAGTTTTTTTAAAATTAAATAGAAAATTATATTTTCAGATTTCTTATATTAAAATAAATAAAAAATATATATTTTTTAATTAAATATAAAAAATATTAAAAGAATTCAAAAAACAAAATAACTACTCTCAAATAGCCTTGGCGGCCTATGGCCTCATACATCAATTCATCACTTCGTACCTTTGAAAGGTTGGTATTTCCTTTTCTCGTCCTCATAGGTTAGGGTTGTATTTATTTATGCAGTTGTGTTTCAATAAT
This sequence comes from Actinidia polygama, assembly GCA_030159135.1. Taxonomy (NCBI): domain Eukaryota; kingdom Viridiplantae; phylum Streptophyta; class Magnoliopsida; order Ericales; family Actinidiaceae; genus Actinidia; species Actinidia polygama. The sequence continues at coordinate 1,750,833 of BRYF01000009.1, forward strand.
TGGTAGGTGTCATGCCACACTTTTAGGAAACTTAAATTACTTAATGCCCTAATAGACCCGCCTCATAGCTTGGATAGAAGTTGGTTGAGGCTTCTTTTAGGAAGATTTATATATTTATAAAGAAAGATTGTAAAAAAAATAATGCTATCAGAATAATAATGTGACAGTGACATTATTATAAATAAAAATATTTTTATAGGTATTTTATTTTCTTTAAATATATAAAATATTTCTATACACCATCGTAATAAAGACAAAAATAAAATGCAATTGGAGAAAATAGAGCTTAAAAATTATAAACAAAAAAAAGAAAAAAAGAAAAAAAAATAGCCTATAATTGAAAACAACTACGATAAATCGTATTTTTCTAAACTTATCTCTTAGCAGTCGGTGTCGGTGTCGGTGTCAGTGTTCGTGACTTTATTTTATTTTTATTAGTGAAACTTTCTATATTTTCAAAAAAATAGAAATAATAACGATTGTGGTCCCCACATTAGGGTGTTTGGTTGATGTGTATCGTTCGATAACAATTGGTTGAAACTCTAAAAAGGCATTCCACCCAAGCGACTTTGACAAATACTTTTATGAAAAATAAAATAAACTCATTAATTGTGCATTATTGAAGGACATATCTTTGAAATTTTCTAGATAAGTGCACAAATTTTTTATAATTAATATTAGATGGAGTGATAAATACGCATTTTTTTAATTTTTTTTAGTACCGTGTTTGGACTACTTACTATTTTTTAAAAATTAATTCAAGTGACTCGAAAAGCTAACTACATATGTCATGTTGTCCATTAACTTGACAAGTTCGATAAACATTATTCTGTTTGCGATTAATAAAAATAGATGGGTCAACTACTTTAAATAGTATTTACCTAATGTTTCAATCAATTCAAACGGCATATTACTTTAAATGGACAACACCCTATATTGTGTTTACGACTTTTCGTAGTCATAGATCATCCAAATTCATGGCAAAGTCGTGGAAGAGTTAGGACCACGTTTGGATTGCGATTGCGTATCATTATCATCCGTTGACTTTCATTTTTAAAAGAAAATTTAGTCACCTCGCGAACCTTCTCTCTCTATTCAATTATATCTCACAAACCCAAAAATTAATCTCACAAACTCCCCTCTCTCTATTCAATTACAAATCACAAACCCAAAAAATTAAATATAACAAAACAAAAAATTAAACCTTAACAAAACCAAAAAGTTTTATTCGGTAAGAGAGAGAGAATTTAGAGAGAGAGATGGTGATCAAGAGATCACTATTGTTGTCGGTCATCATCTCCAGTCATCCATTCCACCACCTCACATGAGAGGATAGAATTTTTGCAAATCAAATGCTTATTGAGGGTAATATGGACATTTTATCAACATTTTTAACGTTGATTGGCATTACTTAACAAGAAGAAAGGGATCTGTATATTAGTTTTAAAAGAGGGAAATGTCTGCAGTTTATCTAAACTTCAATACAGATTAGTGAAATTTATCCTTATTAAAAAAATAATTATAATTTTCAATATTAAAAAGGTAAAATTATACATTTCTTTATGTCTCACAATTAGCGGTGCTTATATCATCTCCCGTGGTTGTAGAGTAATGTTATTTAATATTTTGGAATAATGCGCCCTTTTTCTTTGTTAAATAGTGTGGGTCCAACCTCAATTTTACTAATAAAATTCATTGTGATGTGAGACAAGATAACATTATTTTTCGAAAATTGTATAATTATTGTGCCGTAATACGATCCCCTTTAAGGCTGTGTATTTAGAGATTCAACCATTCAGAATCATTAAATATTTTTACGTTTTTTTTTTCTTGTTTTATTTTTTTTAATAAATCCTTGATCTAAATAGAGCCTGGAAGAACTTTTAGAAAATAAAGGATCTTATTAAATTGAAGAAAGACAAACCAATGGGCAAGTAATGTGAACATAAAGATTGAAGTAGACCAAGAAGAATGTGAACAAAATAATAATAATAAGAAGAAGAAGAAGAAGAGAGAGAGAGAGAGAGAGAGAGAGAGAGAGAGAGAGAGATGATCACTTGTTTGAAAACTTAAAAAATAAGAAGTAAAAATGGTAAATAATGGGCCAAAATGAATATATATCTTGTTTTTTATTCTAAATAAAGTTGTTACAAATGAAATTTTATAATGAGTGTGTCCTATAATTTTTATTTATTTTTTAAACTAATTTATGTGATTTAATTCTTAGACTGTAACATTTGTCTTTTAAATCGTGCGTCCGTCCAGAATAACATAATTATAAATTTAAATGCTTTTATTTTTTTGAAAAATAATTTCTATACTTCAAAAAGTGATTTCTACACTCCAAAATAGGAGTGTAGAAATTAACACTAATAATGATATTGATTTCTACACTCCTATTTTGGAGTGTAGAAATCACTTCATGGAGTGTAGAAATAAATTTTTATATTTTTTGTTGCGAAGAAATTTCGAGTGGTAGACAAATGTAGTTTTAAAATATTAATAATGAATATTATAATTTTAAAAAAATAAATAAATTGAATTGACAGTTATCTTACGCTGCCTCACGATTCCATCTTTCAGCTTCAATAATAATAGACCAACGTCACCCCACTTGGGGTAACGTGTTTGACCTTGTGGTTCGTGTCTCTTATCTTCCATCTTTGGTACTATAAGAAAAGCAAATGGTTTTTCACACCTCCCATTGTCAGACACCTCCCTGATGTGATTAATATTTTTTTTTATTTTTATCCCTAATTCCACTACCAAACTTTTATTTTGCCATTAAATCTTTAATTCTTTTTTTTTAATACCACTGATTACTTATTCAAAAACAAAAATTAATCAAAAATTTTTTAAATTTTTTTTTACTTTCACCTTCTGAATTTTAATATAAAAAATTATAATAAAATTTTAAAAAAATTTTTACTCCCACCTCCCCTTTTTTATAAAAGAAAGAATATAAATAAAAAATTTTAATATTTTTTTTTAAAATTTTTCTCAATTTATTAAATTTAATACAAAACTAATTAACATAATCTTTTTTAAAACAACACTAAAGAGATAAAAAAAATTATCAAAAAAAATTAATTTTTTTTACTTCACCTTCTGAATTTTTATATGAAAAAATTATAATAATATTTTATAATTTCTTTTACTCTCACCTTCAGTTTTTTTTATTAAAAAAAAAATTAAACTTTTCTCAAACTACTAAAAAATGCATTATTAATTTTCAAGTATAGTCTCAAATAAAAAAAATTATACATAAATAGCTTGCAAACATGTAATAATACATAAAAAAGAGATATATGCAAATATATAAAACGGGTACATATATAATCAAGTTAATAATCTCAATCAGAAGAAAAATTAAACTTTTCTCAAACTACTAAAAAATGCATTATTAATTTTCAAGTATAGTCTCAAATAAAAAAAATTATACATAAATAGCTTGCAAACATGTAATAATACATAAAAAAGAGATACATGCAAATATATAAAACGGGTACATATATAATCAAGTTAATAATCTCAATCAGAAGAAGAAATCTCATTCACCACCAGCATAGAATCAATGGTTGGAGAAGGACATTTAAAGGGAAAGGGAGATTCTAAAATGTGTCAAGGTGAATGAAATCTCATTCATCACCAGCATAGAATCAATGGGAGGAGTAATTTAAAGGGAGGGAGAGGGAGATTCTAAAATGTGTCAATGATTGGAAGGGGTAATTTAAAGGGAAGAGAATGTTCATTTTGAGTGAACTTTTTTACTAGTTTGATCCAAATTTTATACTTTCTTGTTTTTGAAAAAAAAAATACTAAAGAAAAAAAAATCACATCTACTCAACAAATTTACTAAATTTTTAACCAAAAGGATAAATTTTCATAATTATTTTTAAAAAAATTGATAATGGCGATTCAAAAAAATTTATTTGTCAGTATTTTTATTATTTTAATATATACTTTTTATTTTAATTTATATTTTTATATTTTTAAATTTTTTTACAAATAATGACTCTTAATAAAATCTACAACTAGAAAATAAATAAAAGATTATAACATATAAGAAAAAAAAATATTTATTCAAAAAAAATAAAATTAATAAAGAAAAGAAAAAAAATCATAAAAAAATTTTAAAAAAACCCGGTGTGTGTGTGGAAGGACAAAAGGAGGAAAGAAAAAAAAGGGAGAGAAGGACATAAGGGTAAATTTGAGGGTGGGGCAGGGGAGAGGGTGTGACACTGAGAGAGGGAAAAGCAGTTCTCGTACTATAGTATTCTCCTTTATCGATGGTGTATGAAACATGAGCTCAAACAAGTTAACCCAAGTGGGGTGATGTGAAAAGGAAATGAAAATGATGTGATATTAATTTGTTGTGAAGATCCTAATTTCCTAAAGCTCTGATATTAATTTGTTTTGAGAAAGTATTTAAAAATACAAAATAAATACAACTCAAGATGGTTATGAATATGAAAGAAAAGAAACAAACAAATTTGCAATACAAATATAAACGAACGAAAGAGAGGATAATCAAATGAAATAGGCCAAGTTTTACGTTACGTCTATGAGTAGTTAAACGAGCAAATACTTTCACTAATGAATTAAACGAATGAATCGACGAGCTACAATAGAGCATTTTTTAGAAAAAACTTCTCTCAAAAATTTAAAAAATTCAAAATACAAATTCTCTTCCAAACCTGATTGGAACCACACCAAAAACTCAAAAAACCAATTCAAATAATTCTCAAGAAACCCAAAAATTACATCTCACATCCCTAAGAACTAAACCTCATAAACCCTCTGTCTCTCCATACCTCACAACCCCATCTATCTACTCAATTACACCTCACAACCCCAAAAATTAAATCCCACAACCCCATCTATCTACTCAATTACCCCTCACAAACTTAAAATATAAAACCTAACAAAACAAAAAATTAAACCTCAACAAACCCAAAAAAATTATTTGGTAAGAGAGAAATAAATAAATGGTGCTCAAGAGATCACCATTGTTATCAGTCATCACCTCCGGCCACCCATTCCACCACCTCACATATGAGAGGATTGAATTTTTACAAATCAGATATTTATTGAGGGTAATACGGTCATTTTCTCAACATATTTAACGTTTTTGGCGTTACTTAATGGGAAGAGAGGGATCTGCATATTAGTTTCAAAAGCAGCGGAGGTTTGCAATTTGTCTAAACTTCAGAGGAAGTTAATGAAATTTATCCTTTTTAAAAAATAATTATAATTTTCAATATTGGAAAGTTAAAATTATACATTTCTTTCTGTCACACAATTAGCGGTGCTTATATCATCTCCCGTGGTTGTAGAGTAATTTTAGTTGATATTTTGGAATAATGTTCCCTTTTTTTTTGGTTAGATAGTAGGTCCAACCACAGATTTTACTAATAAAATTCAATTGTGATGTGAGAAAAGATAACATTGTTTTTTGAAAATTACATAATTATTGTGCTGTAATCTTGAGACTATATTTGGATCAAGAATTTAGTGAGAAAAAAGAAAATAAAAATAAAAAGTTAGAGATTCAACTGTTCAGAATTATTTAATTTTTTTCCTTTTCTCTCACTAAATTCTTGATCTAAATAGAGTATGGAATAATTTTTATGTAATAAAGGACCTTATTAAATTGAAGAAAGACAAACCAATGGGCAAGTAATGTGAACATAGAGATTGAAGTAGACCAGGAAAAATAGAGAGATGATCACTTGTTTGAAAATACAAAAAATAATAAGAAATTTTTTTTGATAAATAATGGGCTAAAATGAGTATACCAATGAAATTTTATTTTGCGTATGCTCTATAATTTTTATTTATTTTATTAACTAATTTATGTGGTTTAATTTTTGGCCCGTAACATTTCTCTTTTAAATCGAGTGGCCGTCCAGAATAAAATAATTATAAATTTAAATGCCTCCATTTTTTTTGTGAAGAAACTTAGTGGTAGACAAATATAGTTTTAAAATATTAATAATAATTATTATAATATGTTTTTTTTTCAAAAAATTGATTTGACAGTTATCTTAAGCCGCCCCCCGATTCCCTCTTTCAAGCTTCAATAATAATAGACCAACGTCTTTGACCTGGTGTTTCATGTCTCTTATCTTCCATATTTGGTACTATAATATTCTCCTTTTCACCTCACCCCACTTGGGGTAACACGTTTGACCTCATGTTTCATACACCATCGCCCAAAATATTCACAAATTATTTTGACGAAAATATGGCATAACTTTGAATCGAATTTCAACCCTACTACGGTATATATGTGTCCTATTCTCGATGTATTTTCAAACTTTATTCCATTACCGCTAGATGAGATGATTTTATATTTTTCTCGAAGTTTATAAAAATTACAAAATCAAAAGACTCGAAAGAGGATTATCTCGAACGTAGAAAAATTTTGTTCGATTTTTTATTTCCCTATTCTTCCTCCTTCTTCTTCTTCGCTCCATCTCTCTTTCTTTCTTTTTTTTTCTCTCTCTCTTCTCCTCCTCTTTCACGTGGGTAAGAGGACAAAGGGGCATGGGGTTTTGCTTGTTTGGGGGGTTGGGTATGTGGTTAGTGAATGGGTACGTGGTCCACATGGTCCCACATGACCCATCCCTTGTGTAGCTGACATGTGTTCTAAAAATGAGACATGTTTTTAATTTTTTGTCCGGTCTTACAAAAAATTTCATTCGATTATAATTTCTGTTATCGTAAAAATTCAAAAAAAAACAAATTACTATCGATATAATTATATTTTTATCCTTACTATAATAAAGTAAAATTAATTTACAGATTGGGGTATTACACGGACTTTTTATTATGTGGGTCTAGTTGAGAAGAGCATATTTAGAAAGGATGTGTGTGTGTGTGATATTTATATGAGGCAATACGGTGTTGTCCGTGCAAATTTGAACCCACTGCAGATCGAATAAAATAAACGATAATGCTTAACTTGTAGGTCTCGTCGAGTATATCATTCGTGGTAATTAAAGATTAAATGGGTTAGACATGAGATCAATAGCTACACGATCAGAACATATAATTTTTTAAAAACTAACAAATATATGATTTTGAGAATAAATTGAAAGGCAAATGTGACCAAATTATGCTTCTATATCTATATATATCCAATAAACATGATATTTTTTACGATAATCCACTGAACACTATCTGCCTATGTACCATTCTGATCCTACTATTAACACCAAAAAATCCAAATTGAGAGTCACCATCTTACCCAAAAAGATACCTGCAAATTGTGCCAGAATTAACCCTAAACACACACACGCACACACATATTTGACTTTTCTTTTATTTAATTTCCTTAGTTAATTAATTAACCCTAAACACACATACAGATTTGACTTTCCTTTTATTTAATTTCCTTAGTTAATTATGAAAATTAAACAAATTAGTTTACTGTCATTTTCTTTTAAGCTCAAAGAATTTAATGCGGACACTATCCTATAGGCCCTGTAAACTTGGTTAACCAACGTCATCTCATGTCATTTTCAAATCAATAAATCACAATAAAATGGGATTTTGTGTGGGTTGTGTCATTTTCAAATCAATAAATCGCAATAAAATGGGATTTTGTGTGGGTGGGCAAGTACCGTGCTCTGTATAATGAAATAGGGCCCATATGGGGATAAGGGATTCAGTTGTGTGATCAGAATCGTTACACTGTTAATCTTGCCGAATAGATCATATATGTAAAAAAATAGGATTGATCGGACAAGAATAGACATGTGATCAAAATACACTTGTGTTTGGAAAAACGGGACGCAAGTATTATTTTGAAAATAGTTATAGCAAAGATATGACATGATCATGTTACTATCGATATTTGATCAACCTGATTCTTTTCCCAAAGTTATATACTCGGCGAGTATTGTAAGTAAACGGCTCCAATCACATTGTTAAGCCCTAGACGGGACCCACTTAATGTTAACAACATGGTGCACCTATACCATACTCAACAAAATCACAAAATAGTTTTATTCCAATGGATATCATATCAATCGAATTGATATTATACTATATGAATTAAAAATAGTTTTATGAGTAAAATATTTACAAGCATAAATAAATTTTCAAATGGAAAATTGTGCAGTTAAATTTAAACAATGTAGGCTACCTTTTTTTATAAATAAAAATATGCAAGTTGTACGATTTTTTGGGTGTTTTTTTAATACTTATAAATTATGACAGTATTGTGCTAGTATGACAAAATGAGACCGAAATAAGTTTTTTCTCAAGCACTTAAGTATCTGTATGATCGGTCTCACCCTCGAGTTGACAGAGCAATGTTGACCTGATAATTGAAGATGTTCTTAATCATGAAATAAAAAATTTGGATCCTATCGATGATTCCTGACAAATTGCTTAAATAATGCGGAATAGTTTTTTATATTTGTTTTTCTTAGCCTGTTAATTAATAAATTTAATTAAGTAATGTTAATTAAATCACTAAATAGACTCTTTATAATTCATTGTATTCATTAGTCAAGTCTTTGCAAATAGACAACCAAAGAGTTGAAAAGAAAAAGGAAACAATGCAATGAAAGTTCCAGATTGTTTTTTTTTCTTCTTTTTGCTATTCATGAATCTCTCTTGTGGAATTTGGACCCTGTGGAGTGGTCCTAAATCGTGTTTTGGTTTATAGTGAAAAAAGTTGTGGATCAAAACTACGTATTATGCTCACACTTTAGGACCACTGCACAAAAAATCACTGTAGAGGATCCGAACTCTGTTATGAACCATAGACTTCTTGAGAGAACTATGGCCTCGTTTGGGCGACTTATTTAGCCCCAGCATGTTCCAAATTTGGACACAAAAAGTTCTCGATATTTAAAATAAATAGTTTGAATTTATGTGAGATCACATTACCAAGCGAACATTTACTATATATTTATTTTTAAATTCAAAAAATATTTATTGGTCCAAACACGAGGACAATAGGGTATCTCATTTAGCATACTTTGAACAATTTTAACTTAAAAAAATAGTTTATGAGTCGTATCCGGTACTGCAACCCATATTATATACGCTTAGTTTGGAGCAGTTAAAGTAGCACACTTTTGAGTAGTTTTGCTGTTTTGGTTTTCGAGTTTTTTGGGTCTTTAGTGATTCTGTTCACCATTCGATCAAAAA
>BRYF01000009.1:1887500-1890000 GCA_030159135.1 Actinidia polygama
TTCATTCACTACCGTTTTTAAAACACTGTAAAATAAATCAATACCGTTTTACAAATGCAAAGTATTTTCATGCACGATTCTCAAACTAATACTCAAATGAGTTGTTTCAATGAAAATTGTATCATCAAATTGATACTACGCCAACTAAATTTAGATTAGTTTTACGACTCAGAGGTTAGGGAGTAGAACCCACCCAAAAGCCAAGGCAAGAGAGTGAGGGTGCTCCCCTTCCTATAAGCCCCAAGACCTCACCACTCCTGTCCGATGTGGGATTGTGTACTGTTTCTCTACTCATACAGTAGGCTCAGCTACACTCCCCCACCCGAGCTCGTGACGCCCTCGTCACGGCCGGCCCCCTGCCTACCCCGCGGGGCGCTTGGATGGAACGAACAAGGAGCAGTTTGGCTCTGATACCACTCAGAGGTTAGGGAGTAGAACCCACCCAAAAGCCAAGGCAAGAGAGTGAGGGTGCTCCCCTTCCTATAAGCCCCAAGACCTCACCACTCCTGTCCGATGTGGGATTGTGTACTGTTTCTCTACTCATACAGTAGGTTCAGCTGATGGGAATTTGTATAAAGATAAACGAGTTTTTTAAATGGAAACTATACAACAAAGTTTAAACAATGGCATAATACAAATCACCCTTATTTTTCAAATTTTTGATCAATTTTTTTTTATTTTTTTTAAAGTCCGTAAAATTATTCGTGCATAATAGTGGTATTATGTTATGCTAACATGTGCAAAAATGAAGTTTTATGCTCATATCCATTACCATCTTTTAGGCGTTAATAATAGCACCGAACATATAGATTACCTGCCAACTAAATGTGAGTGCACATTAGCCCCTAGCTAGACAAGTAGTAAGGCTAAACTCTATGGTCTGTACCACCATGCCTAATTTCTGAACTTGTATGGTTCTATCGTCTTCTTTTTCAGGTCTCACGTTCTTTAAATAGCAATGATATACAGACAGAAATTTATACAAATTTTTAATACAGAATGATGTGACAGAATACGAGACTTTCAATTTATAACAAAATACCAATTAAGGAAATTTTTATTTACCAAAATAGCATTGCCGTATCATTCATGCAGTATTATTTTTTTTTCAAAAATTTTATGCAAGAATATCATTTTCCATATCTAACCCAAAACTTGGAAAGTTGCATATTGTAGGGCTTGTAGCTTGTGGTACGGCTCGAATCCGGTCTTTATCTAAATAAATAAAATTTAATCATAATAATAAAATTTTATCCAATCACCGTTAGAATATATTTGTGTTCACGTTTTTTTAAACTATTTAAAAAAATAGTGAAGGCGGTGGTGGAGATGGAGATCGTGAAGTATGTGGTGGCGGCGGCGGCAATAGTGGTGGAGGTGGAGGTGGAGGAGTTGGTGGTGGTTGGAGGAGGTGGAGGTTGAGGAGGAGGAGGTCGTGGATGAGGTGGTGGTGGTTGAAATTTTTTGGATGAAATTTTTTTGTAAACAATTTTTTTTTATTTTTACTATTTTCAAAAATAGTATTAGTAATTTTGCCTTATTTTTATTTATAAATAGCAACACAAATAAGTTTTTATTTTTATTTTTATTTATAAAACAAAACAAAACAAAAATAAAAAAATAAAAATTAAACAGGTTAACAAGCATAGCCTTAGTATTTGATAACAGACTATTCGTCTTTCTAAGATAAATTAATATGTAATTTGATTATATGACTATTGATATTCAATTCCGATTAATTTGCATGAATTATTAATTTAACGAGTTCTATAAAACCAACAGAGAATGTATCGGTGCGTGTAGGGATGGCCCACCATATGTTCCGGCAGGCGGCATTGAAGCTTCGCCTCTCTGGCTCGTACTCTGCCACACGGCACATAAATGTGAACAAACGACGGCATAATGGACCACTTTGGCCACCAACAACCTCTATGTCAAAACTTGTTATGGTAAGACATTACCACATGATTTGTGGGTCACCAAACTTATAACCCACCCACATTAATCTTTTCAAATCAACTTCATAGACCCATTCTTTCGTGGTTAATTTGAAAGGGATTCAACAGAAATACCCAATTCGGGTAGCGTCTTTTTTATAGCTGTTGCTTTGGTTTTTTGAATTTTTTACGTCCTAGTAAAAAAAAAATTAATGTTCGATAAAGATTTTGTACTTTTTTTTGTTTGTTGACGTGAGTAATTTGAAAACGTAAAAAAAAAAGTTGAAAACAAATAATATTTTTTAGTTGAAAATAGCTTATTCGACTATAAAATGGAATTGAAAAAGATATTTTTTTTCATTTTTGATTAACTTTTTTTTAAATAAACAATAAAATAAATTCACTAAAAATAATAAAACACAAATTAAAATAAGTAAATTAGCTAAAAAAGGGTAAAATACATTGATCGCTCCTGAGGTTCCGGATTAATACACGAAGCACTCCTGATGTTTGAAACTTGTAACAAATTCCCTCCATTTTAAACTAATCACCCTTAACGTCAA
>BRYF01000009.1:1907500-1910000 GCA_030159135.1 Actinidia polygama
TCAAAGTTCAACGTTAAATATGTTCAAATTATAACATAAAGGATGAAAGTAAAATCTAGGTAAAAGTTGAAGAGTATAACATGAAAATTACCCATTTAAGAATTTTAGAACTTCTCTGTAAACCCAAGTTATTCCAATAATAATCATTTGTACACACTACTCCAAATCTATGTCCCTTTTACACCCATCTCCACCAATACGGCGCCATTGCTTCTTCTAGGTTTGCAGTCTCCACACAATTATCATCTCAATTTCCTACCTATCACCTTATGCAACATAATTTCTTGACATTTTTATCTCAATCTCACTCAGCATTTGGGGTTTTGTATATATATCTTAGTGATTAAGATATTTTTTTTCAATTTATAAGGGTTTTGAGGTGTTTGGTAGTGGTTCGCCAAACATATGAAATTTGTTCCGCGTAGAAATGGCAACGAGGTGGATTGGAAGGGGTTTGGCCTATACCATACGCAACCCCATATGTAGAAATCCTCCTCCATACCTCACTCCGAAACCATGATGGCAGTGGCGGACCCAGGGGGCCAGCAGGGGCTTAAGCCCCCTGACTTTGAAGAAATTACAAAGTTTGTTTTAGAATTTATTTTTTTTATATTTTGGCCCCTCCTGAACAAACTCTCTGATTCTGCTCCTGCATGATGGGGTGATGGTTAGAATTTCATCCCCGTTTACAACAATACCCACTTTTTCGTTCCCATCCCGTCCCGCCTAAGCTAAGATTTTTTTGTCGTATTTCTAATGAATTTAAAAGCACTATTGTATAATGAAAGCATGTAAAATTATATAACCATAGTGTTTACCTCAACTTGTATAAGAAAAAAAGATATGTATATAACCAATCATAAAAGACAAAAATAATTTCCTTGAACACCTTCAAAGAAAGTTCAATATCTCGAACTTTAAGTAAAAAGCGACTTCTGAAATTTAACATCAAACCCTAAATATACTAAACAAGGGTATTTTAATAATTTTATCTTTAATCATAAATGGTTTGAGGCCCTGGGAACTTAAATCATAACCCACCCAAAACTCTAATGAATTGTACAAACATGTCACATATCCTGTCCCGAACCCGTTTTTTGCCACCCCATCTCTCCTTATTAGGGCAGGTTGAGAGTGATTTATCCGTCCCACTGTCATTTCTAGTTCTGCAAGCAATTTTTTTTATCCGGATTGTTTTTTTTTTTTTTTTTTTTAATTATTGGGTCGATAAATTCACAGAGATTCTATAATGATCATACTGGACAACGTGGGACTCGCATCAACCCCCCACGAGGAAAATTCTTAAGATGCAGCCAATTCTTAATTTCATTTGGATAATAGAGAAAATGGGAGGAGATTTAAAATAAAAAAAAAATAATGCTATACAATTAAAATATCTATATAGAATTCTCATGCAGAATGATGATATACATACATAAAATAAAACACCCACAATCGTCGTATCATTTTATGTGCATATCAAACACGCACCATTTAGCTATTAATTTCAACTTGCTACTGCCAACAGCTGAATTTTTCCCTTTAGGTTGTGTTTAGATTAAAAATTTAGTGATTTTTTTTTTAAAAAGTTGGTAAATCTAATGATTTAAATTTAATCTTTTCCTTTACTTCTTTCCCTTCACAAATTTCTCCCTATTTATTTTATGTGTACGAAAAGGAAAAGAAAAAGAAAAAGAAAAAAAATGTTAATGAATCCAACGTTCCATTTTTAATCTTTTTATTTATTATTTTTTTTCGTCCATAAATCTATCTCTAAATTCTTGATTAAGGATTTAAAGAGATATTTGTCAAAGAAAAAAAATATTAAGTTTGAATGGTTGGATCCTTCAATTTTTTTAATATTTTTTTTATTTTTCTTCACTAAATTTTTGTTTCAAATACACCTTTAGACAACATAGTTAGGTGGCATTGTTTAGTACTACTAGAGCAAATCCTAGTGATGTTCTAATCTTAGAGTAATTGGTTTAAACAATGAAGTCTACTCCTTTTTTTCCTGAATTATGATCAATATGTGCACATGTGTCATTCATTCACTGGTGTAGACCATTGCTCCAAGAGCACCTAATAATATATCTCTTAAAAGAGTACTTGAAATCTTACAAATTTAAGAGCATTAACTATCATAATTAAAGATTGGGTAAATCTCATCATTGGTCCCTGTATTTTGACCAAGGTTTTACTTTAGTTCTTATAATTTTAATTTGACATTAGAACCTTGCAGGTTCCAGTATCGTCCATCCATGAATACTATTTAAGTGTTTGGCAGGAAATTAAGAGTCTAAAGCTCAAATGACTCTTTTTATCTAGTAATTTTACCACCATTAGTCCTCGTAGTTTGATCAAAGTATTATTTTGGTCCTTAAAAATGACCATGTGAGTTTTCATGTACTTCATTTTTATTCAAATACTTAACCCGGAATTGGATTGATATTAGCTCCATTTGGAACCAATTTATTTGAGCTTTTCGGCTGACTTTTTT
>BRYF01000009.1:1987500-1990000 GCA_030159135.1 Actinidia polygama
AAATATTGTGTGAAATCTTGCACAAGATTTGGCATTGCCACTTTGATCATACGGTGGAAATTTAATTGGCACGAGAGTTGTCATCGTCGTTTTGAACATATGGTGAAGATTTATGTCAAAAAAAAAATCATTGGAGATACCCAAGCCACAAATTCGAGGAGCATGAGTGGGAGAGCAACAACTTTTAAAATTCATAGGATCGAGAGCGTCTATGTTATACAATTTTTTTAATCAAAATATAGTTATATATTTTGGGAGCGGGACTCTCGGTGGGCGAATTATGTGACCAAGGGAGATACTCTAAGGCAACAATTGGATGCTAGCCGGAATGTGAGCTTTAAGAAAATCAATTTAAAAATGTTAGTGATTTTCATACTCTTCTTTTCTTTAATTGCACATAATTTTTTTCTTTACGAAGGTGAATTTATCCAAATATCTACTTTAACGCAAATATTTTTAGTATATAGAAGGACATTTAGGTAAATTTATCTTAATAAAAAAAAATCCAAAAAATGCACACCCATAATCAATTATAAATGGCGAGATTACAAAAATGCATCATTCATATAAGTTACTTTTAGAAAACTGAAGTAGCTTCATTTTCCAAGAAAAATAAGATGAACAAAGATTGAGAGAGAGAGAACCTGTAACGGGGATCGGTAGGGAAGATGATGAAACTGCGGGGCTTAACAGTGCGGATGCTTCTCGATCCTAGAGAAGGAAGAATCCCAGTGGAGAGAGAGAGACTGTAATTGCTTCCCTCTCTAGACAACTGCTCAATCTCTTTATCACCGACACCACACAATATTGACACCCCAAACAGTCCCCTGTTTTTGCTCTCCATATTCATTGGTTGGTCTCTGTTCTTGAACCCCACAATGGTTGTTAGTTCTCTCTCTCTCTCTCTCTGTGTTTATGTGAATGCAGGGGAATTGAATATATATAGAGGGAGGGGGGAGTCCAGCCTTGTCCGGTAGCCTTCTAAGTGCACACACCTAATTTCTCAGTACGCCCTCAAATTTGAATCTTTTTAGGATTAACTACACTTTGACCTATTAAAGTATTGACATATTCAAACTTTGGTCCTCCAACTAAATATTTTCCCATATTACGACTTAACCTATTAACTTGTCTGCAATCAGGCCAAAAGGGCAATTGGGGGGACACCACGGCCTAGTTCTAGACCTAGACCCAATCCATACCCAAACAAACCCAAACCCAAACCCAAAATCCATTTTCATCTTCTTCAATATTCACTCACCTCCAACCACCACCCAACCCCGATCCATCTTCATCTTCTTCTAAATTCATGGGTCTAGTTGAGAGAGAGAGAGAGAGAGTAGTGGTGGGAGGAATACGGGCAGACTTGTGAATCAACCGCCACCAGAATCATACTAGAGAATCGCGCGCTGCCATGGAATCCCACACCCAAGTTCGATGTAGGCAAAAACCATCGCATCGTTTGCACACACACCAATGCTTAATTCTAGCTAAAACCATGCACCGCCGCCACAAAATCGCGAACAGCGATCGAATCGCACACCATGCCCATCACATAACCAAGCCATCTCCTCTTTTTATCTCTCTACATTTTTCAAGTTTGCTCCCCCCCCCCCCCCCCCCCCCCCAAGGCTAGAAGGAACAATGGTGGTGGGAAGGGTGGGTTAGGGATGATCATGACGAGGTTTGAGCATTGGATTGGGGAATTGGGTGTCACTATAAGTTTCCGTCAGTAATTGGATGGAGGCTGCTCATTGGGCTTGATTGCAAATGATTAAATAGGTTACGGTGAAATGTAACAAAAGATTTAGTTTGAGGACCAAAGTGAGAATTGATTAATACTTTAAGGGATAAACTGTAATTAACCCAGCTTTTCATTCTGAGGACCTTTAGTCAAATTATATCATCAAATGCATGCAATGATTTTTAGCCTTTATAAACTTAATGATTTCTAATTTTTTGTTTTTATTATGTAAAATTACGAATAAATTCTTAATATTTTTTTTAATTTTCAAAATTGCCTCTCTCAATAGTAATTTTATTTGCACATTAATCTCATTAATAATTTTGTCAAATACATCATTTTCAATAGACCACTAAATATCATTTCATTACCGAAGTAATACTTATCATATATAATAGGGGTCACACAATCTGAAAATGTAACCACTACATGCAAAAGATTTAGCTACATATAAAAAAATAGACTTTTTTGATTTCTCGTTTTTAGTGAATTTTTTTTCTTCAAATTAGACGAGAATTTGTATATTTTCAAATTTCTATCGGGACGAGAAGTCAAAAAAGTATAAATTTTTGATTAAACGGTGAAAAACGCCCAATAAAGATGACGAAATTGAAAACTAAAATAACTAAAAAACCTAAAAAGAAAAACCTAACCCAAACGACAACTTTTTTTTTTTCTTTTATAACCACAACTTATTTTCTTAATTGACTTTAGAATTGTAATTGGAGCTTATGCAAGCTAGCCAAATCTAACCAA
>BRYF01000009.1:2085000-2087500 GCA_030159135.1 Actinidia polygama
CGGAGACTAACGGATGATATAAATTGTTGCTGAATTAGAATTACATGATTCAATTTATTATAATTAAACATGTATAATTTAATTTATTTTCATTATTAAACCCAAGGGTTTTTATGTAATTTTTGGTTTGGAGTGGGTGGGTGGGTGGGTGCGTGGGAGTGGGGTGCTTGGTCATTATCACCTTAAAAATAAGGCCGGCAACACGCTTTCGCGCAAACCAGCCTTAGGTCATTGACTCATTGCGCGTTTTGGTGACTTCTCAAAGTCTTGGTCTTGGTCAACACTCAACACTCTTGCTTTCCCCTTTTTTTCCAATCCAGATATTGGCGAGTTTGAAAGTCCTTGTTTAGATCTGCCCATGGAAATGAGCAGAAGTTGCAGCCAACCACCAGGCATTTAGCTTGTAAGCATATGTTCTATGATCTTATTTTCAGTATTGGCTTTTAGTGGAGAAATTAGGTTGTTTTAACCATTCTAACCACTTCAGTGATGGCCAAAATAATAAGGACAGAGTACTTTAAGGTAATCTTTTCTTGCTTAGTCGTTTTTTGGTTCATTTGCGTTCAAGGTTTGCATGCTGCAGATACACTTACAGTTGGTCAGACAATGAGAGACGGGGGATTTTTGCAGTCACCAAACAAGCTATTTCGGTTGCAGTTCTGTAGCCTAGAGGTGTCCAATTTGCGCTACTTGGGAATTCAACACCTGAACGATGGTTTGCCGTGGGTCAGCGTGGAAGGTCGGATAAAGTTGGTATGGGTTGCTAACCGCAGAAATCCCTTAACAGATACCTCTGGAATCTTGGATATCACCGTTGATGGGAACCTAGTGCTCACCGACTCTAATGGGACCTTTATCACCATAAGTGCTGGTCAGCCTGCTATAAGCAGCAACACAAGTGCAACGTTACTTGATTCAGGGAATTTAGTTTTGAGATCAGGGGAGCGTATCCTGTGGCAAAGCTTTGATTACCCATCCGATACTTGGTTACCAGGCATGAAAATTGGGATGTTTGACTTGAATACAAGACAACCACAGTATCGATTCCTCACTTCATTTGTAAGCCAACAGGTTCCAACTCCGGGAGCTTTTTCTTTTGGTGTTGATCCAAACAACACAATGCAGCTTGTGATTTGGCAAAGAGGGGTTCTTTACTGGCGGAGTGGGATGTGGAACGGGTACAATTTTAGCTATTTTCCATATTCAGGATTCAATTTCAGTTATTTTTCAAATGAGAGCCAGAGGTATTTCACTTATACAAGAAATGATAATAACCTGTCCTCTTGGATTGAGATGAGCTCATCTGGCGACTTAAGCATATTTGCGAGGACTTCGAATGGGTGGTTATCCTATTCCGCAGACTGCGCTGCTGACGAACTGGAAGACAGGTCTGCAGAGTGTTCTGTTATTGAGCCATCGAACTGCAAGAGTGGAGATGTGTTTAGTCAGACTCGGGGAGCAATGAATTATTGGAATTTTGTCATAGATAATTTCAGCCTGGGTATCGCTGATTGCAAGGAGATATGTAGGAGAAATTGTTCTTGTAATGCATATGGTTCTTACTCATCTGATGGATCAGGATGTAAGTTTTCTGATGCCGAGAAGCTAGATTTTTTTTATGAAGAAGAAGCATTTTACATTCGAAACGGAAGTGTGGTAGCAACAGGTAAGCCTTACTCACACTGAGTCATCTTTCTAACCAATTTGAGATGTATTTTCAATCATGCATCACTCTGCCAATTTCCTTTTCCGATCAAGATGTATGATCTTGTTTATGGGATAACGAACTGTGTAAAATTCTTTTTGCCGCTTCCATTCTATGAGTCTCTTCCTCTTCTGTACATGGCCTCACCCCTCCCTTTGGCCTCACCAAATTGTTTTCCGGATGCCAATAATACCCAAAAAAATGGAAGGCATTTTTCCTTGTGTGGAATCAATGGGAACTTGACTTGATTCACCAAAACATCTTGTTTGACTGCTATACCAGGAGTTACTTCACGTATTGCTTGACGTAAAACAGTATAGTGGATTTGTTACTGTCTTTTGTTGAATCTTTATTTTTTTCACGGTCTCGATTGATAATTTGTTTCAGACCTATCCTGTTGGTTCAACTGTATTTGTTCTTATCCCAAGTTCAGTTTTTTTGAAGTTGTAGTTAGTGACTAATGAGTCCTTAGAATATTACGTACTATGATTTCCATCGTTAATACCCGAAGGAACTTCATGCATCCGTTCGCCAAGATAAGAGTTGAGTGCAAATACAAATTCCTAAGCAATATTTTCTTGGGTCGAAGATAGTGCTGTGATCACATAGGATCCGTTTTTTCCCTTCTGATTATCCTATCTGGGAACCAAATTAATTAGAAGCTACAGAAAGTGAAGGAAAATGCATTATATTGATTTTTAGGAGGCAAAAATCTTGGAACTTCATGTTTCTGCCCTCTTCTCCACAGAAAGTCATGCTCTTGCACCGCCATACCCTCCCATGAATGTGAAGTAT
>BRYF01000009.1:2092500-2095000 GCA_030159135.1 Actinidia polygama
GGACTTCATTACTTCCTTGTCTTTCACACTTGTAATTCATTGCTTCGAACTAAGTTTGAAGTGGTTAGCAAATGGGCCTCCAATAGGCTTTGCTTTATGCATATTGAATCTCTCAAGAACCTTTTCGATGTAACTTTCTTGAGACAACCAGATCTGCCCTTTCTTGTGATCACGAACAATTTTCATTCCCAAAATTTGCTTTGTTGGTCCTAAGTCCTTCATAGCAAAGGACTTGCTCAACTCCAACTTCAACTCTTTGATTTGGCGGAATCTTGACCTACAATAAGCATATCACCAACATATAACAAAAGAATAATAAAATTTCCATCCATGAAATTTTTCAAAAACACACAATGGTCTGAAGTGGTTTTTGAATACCCATGATCAGCCATAACGAATCAAACTTATAATACCATTGCCTTGGGGGCTTGTTTCAATCCGTACAAGCTCTTCTTCAATTTGCAAACTAAGTGGTCCTTACCCTTGGCTTCAAATCCTTCCGGTTGCTCCATATAAATCTCCTCTTCTAGATCACCGTGAAGAAACGCGGTCTTCACATCAAGTTGTTCAACTTCTAAGTTCAAACTTGCAGCCATGCCTAGTACCACTCGAATAGAAGACATTTTCAATACCGGCGAGAAAATCTCATCAAAATCAACACTAATCGGGCTTTGTATCGTAAGTTCTTGCCATCATTCTTCACTTTGAAAATCCATTTATTTTTCAGAACTTTCTTTCCTTTGGGAAGTTTCACAAGATCATAAGTTTGATTCTCGTACAAGGACTTCATTTCCTCTTGCATAGCCTTCAACCACTCATCTTTCTTCTTGTTTTCCATGGCTTCTTGGTAACTCTCGGGCTCCCCCTGCTCTGTTATTGTCACCCATTCATGAGATGGGTACTTCTTTGAAGCTTGTCGCACCCTTGGAGTTCTCGACGACACGGGTTGTTGTGGAGGCTCTTGAATTTTCTCATCCCCCTCATTTTCAGCTTCAACATCATTTGTAATCTCCAAATTTTTATCATCTCTGCAAGGTGGCTGCACATCTTTCATATACTCATGATGAACAGTAGATGAAGGAATAGGATCCAAATCAATAAGATCATTAGAATTTGCCACATCTTGCCCAACTTTGCCAAAGTCTTCAATTGTTTGATCTTCAAGAAAGACAACATCTCGACTTCGAATGATTTTCTTGTCCAACGGATCCCATAATCTATAACCAAATTCTTCGTGTCCATAGCCAAGGAATATGCATTGCTTTGATTTGTCATCAAGCTTGGACCTTTCATCTTTAGGAATATGAACAAAAGCACGACAATCGAACACTCTCAAGTGACTATAAGTGACATCTTTCCTGTCCAAATCTTTTCTGGTACTTCACCAAGTAATGGGTGTGAAGGAGACAAATTAATCAAGTCAACGGCGGTCATAATTGCCTCTCCCCAAAAAATTCTTGGCAATTTTGCATGGGACAACGTACATCTCATCCTTTCCACCATTGTACGATTCATCCTTTCAGCAACTCCATTTTGTTGAGGAGTCTTCTTGACGGTCTTTTGATGTTTAATACCTTGGCTACAACAATATTCATCAAATGGCCCAATATATTCATCACCATTGTCCGAACAAATGCATTTCAACTTCTTCCCGGTTTCTCTTTCTACTTTGGCCTGAAAAAGCTTAAATACATCTAGAACTTGATCTTTAGTTTTCAATGTGTAAGCCCAAGCTTTCCTTGAATGGTCATCAATAAAAGTTACAAAATAAAGTGCACCACCATGGGACTTGACCTTCATAGGCCCACAAACATCAGAATTAATCAAATCTAAAACATTAGATTTTCTATTAGCAAGTATGGTACGAAATGAAACTCTAGTTTGTTTACCAGCCAAGCAATGAACACATGTTTTGAGAGGTGTACCTTTCATGCCCGGTAGAAGCTCCTTTTTGGTGGGAACTTGCAGAACCTTTTCACTCATATGACCAAGTCGTTTGTGCCACAATTCAGTAGAAGAATCATCCTCAAGTGTGTTGACAACACCACTCCCAATTTTCCCTTGCATCAAGTAAAGTGTGCAAGTCTTCTTTCCTTTATCCGCCACCAAAGAACCCTTTGTGAGATTCCATTTACCATCACTAAAATTATTGTTATAGCCCTCATCGTCAAGCTTTCCGGTAGAGATTAGGTTGAGGCGAATATCAGGAACATGCCTCACATCCTTAAGCAACAATTTGCAGCCCAAATTTGTTTCCAAGCAAATGTCACCCATACCAACAATTTTTGAAGACCCTTCATTTCCCATTCGAACAAAACCATAGTCTCCCTTGATATGAGAGGAGAACAAATCAGCCCGTGAAGTGATATGGAATGAAGCTCTGGAATCGATCACCCAACTAGTCTCTTGACTTATAAAATTAACACAGTCATCACACACAACCATAATGTCACCATCTGAACCAAGTGCAGCAGTGTCATCCTTCTTTTGTTCACCATTT
>BRYF01000009.1:2102500-2105000 GCA_030159135.1 Actinidia polygama
GATATGATTAAAATATGAGCACGGCACGACATGATTAAGTATACGGGTACGACATGGCACGATACGAGTCACACGACTAAGTTAGCGGGCTGGTACGGCACGATATGATTAAGTAAGCGGGCCGGCACGGCACAACACGATTAAGTAGACCGGCACGGCACGGCACGACACGACATGAGTCACACGACTAAGTTAGAGGGCCGACACGGCACGACACGATTAAGTAAGCGGGCCGACACCGCACGAATAAAGAAAAACGGCACGGCACGGCCCGATTAAAAATGACACGACACAGCACGATTAAGTAAATGGGCCCGGCCCAGCCCGGCACGAAGCACGACTAGTACGGAAGAAAAGTGGCACGGCATGGCACGTTTGATACCTCTCGACTCTACAGTTCGTGACTTCGTCGCATCATAAAATGAAATGGGAAAATTATAAAACAAACCCTAGAGTTTAACCATATAACTCCTATAGTTTCAATTATATTAAATTAAATCATATAATTTTAAGTCGATAACAATTTAAATCATCTCTTAATCTTTGTCTCCCTAAAGCTAACGGAAACGACTTCGTACATGGCTACCAATTTTTAAAACCGTGATTGAACTAACTAACAGTACAAATTACGAAGTTTCAGTATTGTATTTTTATTAAAGAGAATAAATTTGTATTGCTATTTTATGCCATTTTAGAATAAGAATTATCCTATTTCGGCTTATAAAAAGGGAGAAACACTATATAACGTGGTTTAAGTGCATTTAGGGTGAGGTCCCATGAATCCTAGGTGGACGAAGACTAATAGATAATTTAATTGTTGCTGGATTAAAACTACATGATTCGATTTATGACAATTACAATTATATAATTTAATTTATTTCCATTATTAAACCCAATGGTTTTTATGTAATTTTTGCAAAGAAAATTGTTCGAAACCGGCCACAAATTCGCTGTTGGTTAGGTGCCCATTATGACCTTAAAAATAAGGTCATCTACACGCTTTGAATTCCAATTCAACCCCCCATATCCAATGCAAACAATCAAAGAGGCAAAAAATTGACCGAAATGTTAGGTTAGAATTGGTTTTGTAAAGAAGAATGTGCTACAGTTACAACATTTGTTATACAACAAGTATATAACATCCATGAAACGACGTCGTTTCATGGATGTTGTACACGTTTTGTTGTAAACTTAACATTTCTCTTTGTAAAGCTGGTCAATCGTTTTGATTTTACATTTTTTAAAATTGATTTTTTTTGGTTCGGTTCGGTTTTTATATGGTCTCTCAAACCATTTAAAAATGAACCAAACCAAAATTATATAAGACAACATGTTTTATAAATCTTATTGTCCATTATAGATTTAAATCTCCTATATTTAAAAATCATTCAAAATAGAGCCATTAATCTCAGCTGTTTTGTTGCATTTTTAGGTTTGAAATCTGATGATTAGTTAATTTTTTTAGAGCAACCCCCCCCCCCCCCTCCAAATCGAAAATCGAACTGAATTTTCTCTAACCAAACCGTTCGGTTTCTCTATGAGAAGTATAAGTTTCGATTTCACAATTTTATAAAACCAAAATTTTCAATTATGACTTCTATTTGTCATTAGAAAATCCAAGAAGGTTATTTCTACCATGACTAAATGTATTTTGTGAAGATTTCTGATGCAAGGAAATGTGCGAGGAAGAGAAGAACGTGACAAAGATTCTCACAAAATAAGTAATCTGTGCGCGTTTTATTAGAACGTGAAGGATCCCATACCAACATTCCTACACAGGCAATTTGTGCGCGTTTTATTAGACTCTTCTGAAAGTCTTGGTCTTGGTGAACACTATTACGCTGAACTGCATTGGGAAATGAACATGAAGGATCCCATATTAGACTCTTCTGAAAGTCTTGGTCTTGGTGAACACTATTGCTTCCCCCCTTTTTTTCAATCCAGGTATTGGCCAGCTTGAATTGCGCGTTTTATTCCAACCACCAGGCATTTAACTTGTAAGCATATGTTTTATGATCTTATTTTCAGTAATGGCTTTTAGAGGAGAAACTAGGTTGTGTTAACCACTTCAGTGATGGCCAGAATGAGAAAGACAGAGTACTTTAAGGTCATCCTTTCTTGCTTAATCGTCTTTTGGTTCGTTTGCATTCAACGTTTGCATGCGGCGGATACACTTGCAGTTGGCCAAACAATGAGAGACTGGGAATATTTGGAGTCACCAAACAAGCTATTTCGGTTGCAGTTCTGTAGCCTAGGCGTGTCCTATGTGCGCTACTTGGGAATTCAATACATGAACGACAGGTTAGTTCCGGCAAAATTCGTGTGGGTTGCCAACAGCAGAATTCCCTTAGCAGATACCTCTGGAATCTTGAACATCACCGTTGATGGGAACCTAGTGCTCACCGACTCTAATGGGACCTTTATCACCATAAGTGCTGGTCAGCCTGCTATAAGCAGCAACATAAGTGCAATGTTACTTGATTCAGGAAATTTAGTTTTG
>BRYF01000009.1:2115000-2117500 GCA_030159135.1 Actinidia polygama
TAGACATGGGAGTACTGAAAATTGAAGTGGATGCTGTTGCAAGGAAGTAATTAATGGAAGAGAACAAGATATTGTTGAATTCCCTTTGCACAATTTGCAAATGTGAAAACTTTTTCCCTTGCACACATCGCACGGCAATGCAAACTTCTTCTGCAGAAAACCCAACTCAAATTCAACATATTTACATACCGTCTAAAGCTTTGTTTGGACGAGAGAGATTATATCGAAGGGATTTGAGAAAAAATAGGGAGGTTAACCATTGGAGAGAGCTTGTAATTTGAAGTGGAGAATTGAATGTAGATAGTTAATATTTTGATAAGAATTTATGTACAAGGGCATCTTCAATCCTTTATTAAATCATGAAAAATGGCTAAAAGTGAGTCCAATAATTTCATTAAACTTTTATCAAATAAAGAGAGAACCAAATCCTCGTCAAAATAAATCAAATCTTTTGTCAAATTCACAATAATAAGGCTATGGGGAATAAATTTTGCATCACATTTGGGTATCTAAAGAGAAAACTTACATGGCCCAATCATGTGTTACGTGGGACACGTCAATTGAAGTCGTTAGTGGCATGTATGTGGGCTACATTATACCAATTCTGGTTCACAATTATTTGTGGGCAAACGGGTCAGGCTGGTAGGTTCTGGGTTTATCTTTCGTTGGCTTGTGCGGGTGGAAGATGAGTTAAGCGGGTTTGGGGGAATAGTTCTCCGTCCCAAACCCGACAATTGTGTTACAACTCTGTTATGAAGTGAGTGTCGTTCTTTATGGTCCATTTGATCATGCTAATGATTTGGGTTAATTGTACTTCCCCATAAATTATTGTTCAGTGTCACTTAACTTCTAAAAATTTAAAATTTAATCAATTTGTCTATTTAAACTATTAAAAATTATCATTTTAGTAATTCTAGCCATCCGTTTAACATAAAATGCTAGATTTCCACGTAAGTAGCTCATGAACAAGAAAACAAACCAAAAATCCCTGTTTTCCTTGTAATTAATTATTTTTAAGATTAAATTGGTCAAATATTACTATAAAATATTGCCGAACTTTCAATAGTTTAAGAGAAAAAATTAACTATATCTTTAATTTAAAAAGTTAAGTGACACGAAACAATAGTTTAGAAGTTAAAATACAATTAACTCAAAATGGAAAAGACACTGTTTGAATGAATGAGCATGCCATTATAGATATGGAAAAATTAATCGCATTCACACAATTTAAATGAGAAGTCATGATTTTTTTTATTAGTAGTCGCTTCCAATTTCCTATGTTCTCTCTCTATCAGAAAAAGACAAAATTAATCAAAATTTCATAAGAAAAGTTCTAAGGCGAAACTTCAAATTTAGTGACCTCGTCTCATCATAAAATGGACCTGGGAAAATTATAAAACAAATCCTAGAGTTTGACCCCATAAATCCTATAGTTTCAATTATAACAAATTAAATTCTATAGTTTTAATCTGACAATAATTTAAATTATCCGTTAATCTTCGTCTCCCTAAGGCAAATAAAAATAATTGTTTCCCGCCCAAAACGTACGAAAATAACTTCGTATGGGGTTACCCATTTTTAAAGTCGTGATTCAGTCAATTAACAATACAAATTAGGAAGTCTGAATGTTGTATTTACATCAAAGAGAACAAATTTGTATTGCTATTTTATGCCATTTTGGAATGTGAATTGTCCTATTAGGCTTGTCAAAAGGAAAAAACTAAAAACTTTATACAACGTGGTTTAAGTGCATTTAGGGTGGGGTCCCATGAATCCTACCTGGACAGAGACTAATAGATGATTTAATTGTTGCTGGATTAGAAATACAAGATTCAATTAGTTATAATTAAAATTGTATGATTTAATTTATTTCCATTAGTTAACCCAAGGTTTTTTATGTAATTTTTGCAAAGAAAATTGTTCGAAACCGGCCACAAATTCGTTGGTTTGGGGATCATTATGAGCTTAAAAATAAGGTCGGCAACACGCTTTGAATTCCAATTCTATCCCCATATCCAATGCAAACAATCGAAGAGTCAAAAAATTGACCGAAACGTTAGGTTAGAATTGGTTTTGTAAAGCTGGTCAATTGCTTTGATATCACGTTTTTAAAAATTGATTTTTTCGGTTAGGTTCAGTTTTTATATCGTCTTTCAAACCTTTTAAAATCAAATCGAACCAAAATTATATAAGACACAACATGTTTTATAAATCTTTTCGTCCATTATAGATTTAAATCTCCTCCTCTATTTAAAAATCATTCAAAATAAAGCCATTAATCTCAATTGTTTTGTTATATTTTTGGGTTTGAAATCTGATGATTAGTGAATTTTTTTAGGGGCCCAAAAAAATTGCCGCCCAAAAACCTCCAAAAAAATCATAACCGAACTGAATTTCCTCTAGCCAAACCGTTCGATTTCTCTATAAGAAGTATATGTTTCATTTTTTCAATTTTACAAACCAAAATTTTCAATTATGACTCCAATTTGGCATTAGAAAA
>BRYF01000009.1:2287500-2290000 GCA_030159135.1 Actinidia polygama
CCAAGTTATCCCAACTATGTTGGCACCCACTTAACCATCATTCATTTGCATGTTAATTACCACTTTATCCCCAAAAGTAGCCGTTATATAGCTGTTGGGAGGGGTAAAAAAGTTCAAAAAATTCAAAAAGTACAAAAAGAGCCGTTGGGCGTGAGATTCAACAGTTAGCTGACACGTGTCATATGTTTTTATATATTAGATATTCTATTTCTATTATCGAATGAGCGGCTGGTGTAGTGGTTAATGGCTTTATCTTAGAGTCTTAACCACAACCCAGGTCTTGAGTTCGAATCTTCGGGGCTTCCTTTTCTAGGTTTTTCTTTGTTTTTTCTAACTAACTGAGTAAGTGTTTATATATTAAAATAACTCTAATATAATTGAATGAGCTGGTAGTCCAAGTGGTTCGGTGCCCACTCTCTGTGCATGAGATCGCGCGTTCGAAACTCGGTAAACCAAAAATTCGATTATTGCTACAGTGCAAGCGGCTTAACGGGTTGGGCTGGGCCGGGTTGGCGGGTTGGGCTGGGCTGGGTTGGGTTGGCGGGCTGGGCTGGCGGGTCAGTTCGGGTTGGGCGGTTAGGCAGGCCGGTTCGGGCCCAATAACGGGTTGAAATGGGCCGGATTTCTTAGCGGGTCGGGTTTCAAAAATTCTGTCCAACCCGCGACCGCTACAGTAACGGGTATCGGTCCGGACGGGTTGTTTAACGGGTCGGATTTAATCCAAACGCTACAGAAACGGGTCGGTAACCGGGCGGGTTCAAAAACCCGGCCCAATTTTACACCTCTAACCCCATATATATATATATATATATATATATATATATATATATATATATCATTTCTCTCCATAAATTCAAATTTCAAATACGAGTGATCGGTGCAATTTGTTCATATGAATTCACCTAGTTCAATGTGAACACTTTAAGAAGAGTACTTCCTTTGTTGTGTGAAATCAAGGTCCATTGGAGGGCACAAAGACAAGTGCAAATTTCAAAAGCTTCTTCTTCACAAGCTCCTTAATAAATACAAAAAGTACTTTCAATCTTCAACAATCCCCATTTGTTTAGCTTTTGGTTAAAGTTAGTGAAGTGTCACATAAATAGTCTCTTCATAAATATAAAAAGGAAAATTAGGGATAAGGCTTTTTATTTATTATCTCTCGAGGTTGGGATGACATATTCCGATCACATTATTAGTGGCTAAATCAGTACTTTTGTAACAATATTTTTTGTTAAACTTATTTTGCACACTCGGTATGATTTTGTTAGTTTCATTTGTTCAAATCGTTTCAGAACGATAAGTTCTTAAAAACCCAAGTAAACAAAGGAATTCAATTGAAAAACCGCATTAGATCACAACAAAGTTGATGATTTTTGGTCATTCCATTTAGCACACGTATTCCGGAGCAATTTAGTTAACACTAAAAATTAACTAAAATTACCGTTTTACCACTAAACAGTCAAATAGTCCATGTATTGAGTGGCAAAAGTGGTGATATATAGCATCTTGTTTTCATAAATTAGCCAAACCAATTCTTTCTTAAAACAAAGGAAACATGCATTTATCATAAAGCAATTCCCTTGTTTGGTTGGCACAGTTAGAATCCATTTTCTCTCCACATTCCAAAATTCTACTAGTCTAAACCCATAATACCATGAAGAGGCAACAAGTTTCATGTGCCTTGTCTAATTAAATTGTTGTGCACAAAGCATTTTGTGGTATTGTGCTTCAAGAGTCTTCCTATATATTATGGAATCCAACCAAATAGTGGTTCCACATCTCATGAACATACTCCATTATCCTAATAAACTATGTTTTTTTTATCATTATTATTATTAATATGATGCAATGATACCATAAAATCACAATTTGATTGAGGAAATTAGTTCTAATTAGGGTAAATGATTACTTGGTAATGAGTATTTTTCTTTTCCAATTTGACTTTTTTTTTATCATTTGGTAGGTAATACTAATAGGAAAAAGATTTCTGCACTCCAATTTTAATTTCTGCACTTTATTTTTTGATTTCTGCATTCCAAATCTTTTATAATTTTTACCTAATAAAGACAAAAAATAAAGTGCAGAAATTAAAAAATAGAATGTAGAATACATCAATATGGACATCTAAAAGAGAGTCTAATAACAAAAATCTAATGGTGCAATGATAAGCCCAATAACCATCATATGCAATACAAGAAAGGAATCAAATTCGCCCCCAGGGCGTAGCTCAGTTGGTTCACAGGTGGTAGATTGCACCCAAGAGCGCAGGTTCGAGTCATGGCAGCCGCAGTGTGGGAGTTTCACTCATGAAATATTGGGTGGGCTCCTTGTGGGCACTATGCACTGGGCCTTCCATCTGTTGGGCCGTTGAGTACCTGATTTACCTGTCATGCCAGTCCCGTGGGGCAGGGCGGTATGGCCCGGCTAAGGTGTCCGGAACAACACCTTTTGCACCCAAGAAAGGAATCAAATTCCTACACTAAGCACTATTAAAGAAAGA
>BRYF01000009.1:2295000-2297500 GCA_030159135.1 Actinidia polygama
TTTTTTATTTTCTTAGGTTCCTTTAGACGAAAGGAGTCTCTCTCTCTCTATATATATATATAAAGTTCACTAACGACAAAAACAAACTATTTTTGCCTGATTTTTATTACTTAAAAAAAAGTAAATCATTGCAATTGTAAATCATCTTATTTTCATTTTTCTAATCTTTTATAAAAATGACCTTGTTTAAAACTATTTTTCACATCGAGATTAATTAAAATTAGAAAAATTAATTATAACAGTTGGATTGCAAGTTGATCACATGCTAACTTTAGCGAAGGAAATTAAAAGGACATAAATTAGGATTAGATTATTACAAATTGAGGAAAAATAATTATCTAAGAACTGGCTTATGGTGTGTGTGTATATATATATATATATATATATATATATATATATATACATACTATAACATTTTATCACTTTTATCATTTTATCTGAAAAGCAAATCAAATTGACACATTTAATTATTTAATTGTATTATTTACACCTCTTTCATTACTAATCTGTTTGAAATGGTGATGGAAATCGATTACATATTTATCTATGTTTTTAAATTAAATTCTCTTAAGTCTAAAATATTTTTAATTTTTATAAAAAAACTAAGTCAACGTTCTATTTAAAAACTTATTAATAAGGGTTAAATTTGTTCTCACGATGACTGAATAAGTCTATATATAAAGTATTAACTTATTTTTTTAAAAAAAAATAATGATATTTTAGACATATGGGCATTTAATTTAAGCACATGGACAACACGTGATTGATTTTTATCACTATTTTAAACAAATTAATAACAGAAAGGGTGTAAGTAACAATTAAATAATTAAGAGAGTCAATATGATTTATTTTTTAGATGATGGTATGAAAATGACAAAATGCGATAGTTTGTGGGGTGTTTGTGAAATTAAGCCATTATATATATATATATATATCAAGTATTTTTTTAGCTGCTTTGATTTTAGATTTTTTTTTCTCTAATAATTTTTTTTTACCGTTTGATCAGAGTTCTATACTTTTTCAATTTCTGTTGACGAGATGAATTTGAAAAAAAAAAAAATTACCAAGGATAAAAAAAAATTCTCTCAAATTAGTCAACTTTTTTGCTAGTTTTTTTTTTTTCAAATTTGATTTTTTTTTTGCTAGTGGATTTTTTTTTCAAATTTGAATTTTTTTTGACGTTTTTAAATTTCACTACAAAAAGTAAATAAATAACTTCAGTCAACTGATAAAAATAATTAAAGTCATGAGAATTAATCTTTAAAATGTGAAGAAAAACCATCTAATCTATCTGTTATCTTTTTACTCAGTGCTATTGTAAGACAAGTCAGTCATCGCTCATCAAGACAAATGGGAACTGACAGAAAGTGATCAGAACCCTTCAAAGAGAGATCCAATGATCCTAAGCCCCTCTGCAACAAAAAAATTATTAGGTTCTCACTAAACTTGTTAATGGATTGGATTCGATTGGATTGAGATTAAATTTATAAAAATTCGAATCCGATCTGATAATAAAAAATAGATAGTTGATTCCGTAATTGGTAAATTCATTAAGTTTAATCCAAATCCAAATTCAAATCCAAATTCGTTTTAAATGGATATTTGATTCGAAAATTCGATCCGATTTGTTTCTATTTTTTGTAAAAAGAAAACAGAGAAGTATAAAATTTTTAAAATAGGAAAAAAATAATAAATTTTGTCTCGAATCAGGTTCAAAAAGGGATATCCGAATCCGAATATGAGAAATACAGTTCTGATCCGAGAAATATGGATCAAACGGATCTCGATTATATAAATTTTCAAATCAAATTTTTATAAATAAATTCAAATTTATTCAAATCAACTCTAGATTTTATACAATCTACCGACAGCCCTAGTTCTCACCCACTTTTTCTCAGTCACATTATTTTATTTCTGCCCATTGTACATAGGTTTAATGCCTACTCATATTCATAATTCAATGCACATCTTATTTCTGCCCATTGGATGGGGGCCACTGCCCCCTCCAACTTTATTAAAATTCTTATAGTACCCTTATAATTTATGAATAATACAGAATAATTCTTCTAAGTTTTCTCAATTTTGCCATTGGGGTTATAATGAAAAACAAGGATTTTACTATTTTATGAGAATTTCTACGTAAATATGAATCTCACTTATTTCACATATTAAGTAATAATATCAGTAATTGACTCGGTATATAAATATAAATATTTATTTTTAACTAAAAAAACTCATAAATGTATGTTTTTATTTATATAAATTAAATGAAATAGTAAAGTGAATGATATAGATTTATTAGCGTTTTTTCTATTTTTTTAAGCTTATATAAGATATTATTATTTTTTAAAAATAGATTTTATTATTATTTTTAATTATCTTGACACCCCCATAAATATAATTTTTTGCATGCATGAACCTCACCTGCTTGTCTCTCTCTGTCTAACTCATCTGATGGTGAGAGAGATTATTTTCAGTGATTGGCTAACTATAATCATCA
>BRYF01000009.1:2347500-2350000 GCA_030159135.1 Actinidia polygama
CAAAGAAAAATTATAAAAAGAACCCTAGGGTTTGGTAATAAATTAAAATCTACACTTTTTAATCTATTACAACTTGAAACATCTGCCGTCAAGTTCCGTTAATGTAGCTTCAGCACACTAAGTGATTCCCACCAAAATCAATTAGGAAAATGATGTTATGTAAATCGGGGCTTTGTTTCACGTAATTTGTACTCGAAATCCAACATTTGTTTCACGTAATTTCAATTTTTCTCACCAATTATTGCTTAGATATATGCCCTAATTGTAAGGATTTTTAAATGTTTCTCAATTAATGTAACGTCATTTTACCAATTGTTTTGGTAGTAGCCATTTATTATCGTCAAGGTAAATAAATGGAAGTTGATGGATGGTCCCAATTGTGATGAGTTAAAAATTTTGGGACTTAATTTATTAAAATTGAAAACCTGTTTATCTAAATTATTACTAAGACCAAACTCTGAGGTTCGTTTTTTAATTTACTCAAAAAAACAATAAAGCAACTTTACCGGCCATGCTTAGGCGTCAAACTCGAGAGATTACACAGTGCTTTTAGATTATTGCTTTATACTATTCATTGAATTGAAGGATATATATCATATGTTAGACAAAAAATAATAGACTCTATTGTTTGGACCAATTACTATATATATATATATATATATATATATATATATATATATATATCATATGTTAGACAAAAAATAATAGACTCTACTGTTTGGACCAATCACTTTAAGATTATAGTACCACTACGATTTACTCTTAAGAGCACTAAATAATTTATCCTCAAACTCATTCACAACGACGTCATTTTTCAGTGGACCTTAAACACACTTATCGTCCACGTGGCATCCATCCATGACCGAAGAATTGCTCTTATTCATTGTTTATTGGTTGTTTTTTGAAAATATAATTTTTTTTATATTATTTTTCTGATTACTCCACAAAATGAAAAAATTCTACCAAAAGAACACAAAATTTTCAATAAAAAATATATTTCATAAACACAAGCCAAACAAGGCCTCAAGAGGTCCTTTGCCAAATTTAACTTAAATAGATTTGGTTCACCGTTAGAGCTGCTCTTGCCAAAGTAATTCTTCTTCGGTTTTGAACCAACACGTAAGCTTTGGTCTGATTCAGTAACCAACTGATATAAAGCGAGCCCCGACGACCCCACCTAATGGAAAAATCCACCTACCCCAAAGAATGGGACCTCCCTTTTTGTTTTATTATGTGAGTAAACTGGAAATTTATGTACAGACGTGGTAGTTGGTTTTCACGTGGAGTAATATCTTTTTCCTGTGTATTTTATTAAATTAGTATCATCAAAAAATATTCCGCAGCTGGCCGGTAGGGTCTCTATACATCTCCACCTCGCACTTCTTTTTCCCATCCAAACCAAATATCCATACAAAAAAACATAAATCAGTGTGTGTGTGTGTGTGTGTGTGTGTGTGAGAGAGAGAGAGAGAGAGAGAGAGAGAGAGAGAGAGAGAGAGAGAGTAAGAGAGAGAGAGAGAGAGAAATCAAAGACTAGGGGCGACTGAACACGAAGAACTCAATTAGACAACTATGGGAAAAAGTTCATTGGAAGTGTTTGTCATAGCCACCATGGTGGTGGTGGTGGTGGCTTCAAACTATCTCATACAGAACTCAGAGGCACAGACTTCACATGTGGTGGGTGGCACCATGGGTTGGGTCATCCCAACTAGTGGTAACGACGACGCCTACACCTCCTGGGCTGCCATGCAAACCTTCGCTGTCGGCGATATTCTCGGTAAGCATGCACATCTCACTAGCACAGCTTTTGGGTTTGACTTGAGCCTTAAAGATTTTTTCTTTTTTTTTTTGGATTCTTTTGAATTTCATGTCTAATTTTCTTTTTTTTTTTAAACAAAATTGTGTCTGTGTGTGTGTGTGTGTTTTGTTGGCCTTAATTGGAGAAATTGGAAAATCAAGTTTTTATTTGTATTTTTTCCTTCAAACAAAGGCTTATTTTATTTTATTTTGATTTCTATAAATTTGACCAAAAGAAAGAAAAATTTACTAAAAACAAAAAATCGTAAACATATGTATCCCCAAGACCGTTCACCTTGCGAACCAGATCTCTTTTTGCTAGAGATCTGAAACCCAGCTCTTTGGGGATACCCAGCTCTTTGGGCATAGTGGGGGTACGGATATGGGCAGGGGCAGAACCAGAATAAATGTTCAGTGAGTGAGATCAAAAGAACCAGAATTTATATTAAGTAGAGTCAAAATTATAATATTTATAAAATTTAAGATAAATTATTATTTTTTGTTGGGTCAAAATTATATTTGTGACAAATTATATTAAAAAATAGTATACATTTTTTTCCGGTCAATTAACTTCACTTGCCGCCCGATAGAGTTGAGTTGGGGTTGTGGGGAAGACCTTGGGGGTCGGGTCGGGGTCGAAGTGGTTATGGTTGTCGAGGTTGAGAGAAGCCAAAACTGTTGGGTGGGTCATGAATGTAGCAAA
>BRYF01000009.1:2495000-2497500 GCA_030159135.1 Actinidia polygama
GGAAACCATTGACGGTGGTGGGTCGCTCTCTCAGAGACCGTGGTGGATCTCTCTCTTTCCCGGCACACTTTTTTTGGGTTTTCTGAAGGTTAAGTTGGTAATTTCGAAATTAATTTGTGCTGATGTCATCAAGTTCCTTTAGTTGACTTAAGGGTTTTTTTAAGGGTGAAATACACTGACCTCCCCTGAGATTTGCCTTTAATACACAAATCAACCATGACGTTTGAAAAATTACAATGACCTCCACTGAGGTTTGAAAAATTATCTTCTCAATCCACTGAAACCACTTTTCTCCCTTCTCTTTATGAAATGACCAAAATGCCCCCCCCCACTCTCTCTCTCTCTCTCCCTATTTCTCTCCTTTTTTGCACCCTTTTATTTATATTTTTTTATTACCCTTTGATTCATTTTTTTTAACAAAAAATGAATTCTCTTTTTGTTATATTTTTTATTTTTTATTTTTTTGGTACCTTTTTATTTTAGTTTATTATTTATTTATTTATTTATTATTTTTTTAATACCCTTTGATTAATTTTTTTAATAAAAAATAAATCCCTTTTCTGTTTTTTTTTTTGTACTTTTCTATTTTTTTATTTTTTACCTTTTATTATTATTATTTTTAATACCCTTTGATTAATTTTTTTTAACAAAAAATGAATTTCTTTTTGTTACTTTTTTTTATTTTTTTTATTTTTGTCCCTTTTATTTTTTTATTTTTTATTTTTATTTTTTTTTAATACCCTTTGATTCATTTTTTATTTGTTTATTTATTTTTAATACCTTTTGATTCTTTTTTTTCTTTTTTTAATACTATTTTGGGAGATATTATTTGTAAAAATTTAAAAAAATAAATCGAAGGGTAATAAAAGGGCAAAAAATAAAATGGTATTAAAAAAAAGAATCAAAGGGTATTAAAATAAAAAATAATAAATAAATAAATAGGTACAAATAGAAAAAGTAACAAAAAGAAAATTTATTTTTTGTTAAAAAAATTAATCAAATGTATTAAAAGAAAAAATAATAATAAAAAGTAAAAAATAAAAAAATAGAAGAGTACAAAAAAAATAACAAAAAGTGAATTTATTTTTTGTTAAAAAAATTAATCAAAGGGTATTAAAAAAAGTAAAAAAAAAGTAAAAAAAAAATAGATTTATTTTTTGTTAAAAAAAATTAATCAAAAGGTATTTAAAAAAATAAAAATAAAAATAAAAAATAAAATAAAATAAAATGGTACAAAACCAATCTGACGGTGTATGAAGCGGTGGTCCCATTGAGGAATCTGATGGTGTTGTGTGTGAGAAATACACACGATCCAACCTGGTCCCCAGCTAAGAGGTGGATCCTACCATATCCATCACAACTAATGTGTCGGAAATTTGAATTTTTTTTTAAAATAATGCTTTCAAAAATTAGTTTTTTTTTAAAGTTAAGTCGTCGTCGCTAATTCAAGTTGCAACAACTTGTCATTTTAAATATGAATTTATGAGTTCAAGTCTTGAGAGTAACCACTTTATATATATTATATTAAATGTTACATCTGTATTTAAAAATTTTTTCTTTCAGACACCAATTAATGTTTACTAACTAATCAAAAATAGTATCAAATATTCTGACACAATTTTAAAGACAAAAAATTAAAAATTATAACTTATAAGCTCTTTCAGACATGCAAAGTTGAGTCGGGTGTGGAGTTAGATGTAGGGGTGCACACGGGTTTGATCAGGTCGAGTCAGACCCAGACCCGACTCGACCATCTAAGGTTCTAGATTTTGGGACTAAAAATCGACTCGATCATCCGAAAGAACCGAACTGACGGATCCGGTTCGATTCTTCGGTTCTCCGTTTTTAGGTCGGTTCTCGATCAGTTCTGGATAACATAGGTAATAATCGAGTGTGATGAGTACACTGTATGTCTATAGGATCGGTTCTCGACTTCGGTTCTTGGTTAGGGTCATTTCTGGGTAAAATAATTTGTAGACCCAAGAATCGAACCGATCCAGCCGGGTTCGGAATTTTCAGACCCAAAACCAAACCAAACCAAATGCATGGTAGAACCGAATCAACCCGACCCAATGAGATCGAGTCGGGTCAATTCTCAGATTCGACGGGTATTTTGTACACTCCTAGTTAGACATGGAAGGTTAAATATGGAAAATTATGAGAAACAAAGGAAGGTGTATTGAGGCTCTAAGAGAAAATGAAAAGTTAAAATTATCTCGTTAATTGTTGCCTATTGAGCGATAGTTAACTCACACTTTTAATAAAAAAAATAATGTAGATTTTTTTACAACAGATATTAATATTTTTTTCATAGATAATAATACACGTATGTTCGTTAATCATTGCCTTAGGGGCAACCCTGAGCATAGACGAACAATGTAGTCGCCTTGAGCCTTCAATATTTTTTTAAACATAGAGAGCTCCTATTTTCAATATAATTTATATATGAAGTCTACAACTAAATTTATAATTGAATAAAAATTATTTTTGACTATACTAT
>BRYF01000009.1:2515000-2517500 GCA_030159135.1 Actinidia polygama
CCGCCACCACCACAGAGACGAAGAGAAGGTTGATAGACCACCCACTTGTTCCCACATTGAGAGAGAGAGAGCGTCAACGACCCACTGTCGCTGCCGTTCGACGCTCGTCGTCAATGACCCATGGTCGGAGATCGTCGCCCGTCATCCATCGTCATTCGCCACTCGTGGTCGGAGATCATCTCATGCCACTCGCCTCTCGTCGACGACCCATGATGCACGATCTCACCATGCCATGACCTCCCTTGAGATTTATAGTTAGATATACATATATGTATGTAGAACTTTTAATTTCGAAATTGATTATGTGGATGTGATTTGGTTTTTATTTATTCGATTATGAGTTTGAAACTTTTTATTTGGTAATATTTGGTATATCAAATCCAATAAAGCTTTCTTTTGGGTAATTTGGGGAAAATCAAACTCAAATTGAATTTAAAAAATTTTATTTGAAGGAAAATTAAACCCAAAAGGAATAAAATTAAACCTGGTTTGATTTTTTGTGTGAGATATAGTTTCTCTGTTTTCCTTTCTTTAGTGTGGGTATGTGTGAGAGAGAGACAAAAAGAGATGTTTTGTTTTCTTCTTTGGGGGTGTGTTTGTAAGAGGAAGAAGGAGATGCTCTGTTTGTGTGTTATATGTATGCAGATCTTTTAAAAGAGATGCTCTGTTTTGTGTGTGTTGTGTGTACATGTACAAGAACATTTAATGTCGAAATTGATTGTGTGGATGTGATTTTAGTTTTTATTGGTTCGATTTTAAGCTTGAAGCTTTTGATTAGGTAATTTTTAGTAAATCAAATTCAATAAAAGCTTTCTTTTGGGTAAATTGGGAAAAACCAAACTAAAATTGAAACTTTCATTTTTTGAGAGATTTAAGAAAAATTAAACCCAGTTTGAAGTTGTATTTTGTATAATTTTTAAAAAATTAAACCCAAATTAACTAAAATAAAATCCATTTTGATATTTGTGTGTATCAGAGAAAGAAGAGAGAAGAGAGAGAGAGAGAGTTGCTCTGCTTTTCTTTCTTTGGTGTGTGGGGGGTGAGAGAGAGAGAGAGAGAGAGAGAAATAGATGTTATTTGTATGTGCATGTGAGAGAGAGGGGGAGGGGAGAGAATGGTGGGTTTTTCCCCCAAAAAATGATAACCAAGTCATTAAACAAAGGGAAATACTAAAAACAGCCATTAGGGCGGTCGACAGTATATAGAAAAGTGTGAAAAGTATATAAAAATATGTAAAAGTGTATTGAAAAAATATGAAATATGTATCGAAAACTATTTTTTTTTTGTCATTTTGTGCTCCTTATCGACAGCTCTAGGGCGGTTGATAACAAGACCCTTCAATGAAATATATAAGGGCATTTAAGTAATTCTATAATTTCTATCACCATAGTTAGGAGATTAACTCTCACAGAGAATGTTAGTGTAATTTATCAGGGGAGGTTAGTGTATTTTTCCCTGGAAAATATAGGAGCATACATACTATACGTATGTGTATAATATGTTACTACATGTCATAATCTGATTGACCCATTTTTTTGCCTTTGTGTTGAAATTTAAGGAAAGTGCCAAAATGAAACACTACTACAAGGGTCAATAATTGCAAGTGATTTGCTAAGATGATTAGACTAGAGCCATCAAAGAGTAAAGACAACATTCCAAACAAGGAGCATTGAATATTCTTGAAAATCCTAAGAATCTCCAACCCAAGTATTCAAAATAGAGACTCTTCAAATTATTATTTTTAGGTGATAAATTTATGTATATTTATTTTTTCCAAATGCATTCCTTTTTGTTTTATTGTGTAATTTTTAAACAAATAAATTATTTCTCCAAGAAAAAAGAAAGAAGTGAAAGTATAATGGCATGCGAATGGACAATATTCTGGTAATCAAGAATTTGGTGAAGAAAAAAATATAAAAATAAAAATAAAAAAGGTAGATGACTTAACGGTCTCAAATGGTTTATCGTCTAATTTTTTTATATTTTTATATTTTTCTTTTACCAAATTCGAAATTCAAAAAAAGTCTTAAAAAGTATTTATTGTAAGTTTACGTAACCCCAAAAAAACTCGAGTGCATTAGCCCTTTCCCACTGAAAAGGTCATAAAATACAAAATTAGCCCCTTCCGTTAAGGGCTCCATTAGAGTTTGACTGATGATTTAAATTGAGATCAATTTAAAAGACTAGGATTTGATTTGAAAAAATTTAAAAGTAGGGTTTAGTTTGTTACAAGGGTTATACTATGGAGTTTTCATATGTAATTTCCCTTTTCTAAGTTATTTCATTACCAAATTACCCTTTTGTCCCCTCCCTTCCACCCACACACGCAACCATCCCAGCCACGGCCACCACCAATCCCAGCCGCCGCCTCCGTCACCGTCCTTCCTCTCACTCGCCCTCATTTTCTTCATCCTCCTATCACCGCCGTGGTCCTTGCTCTTCCTCGCTCACATCCTCTTCTTCTACCTCCCTCGCCGCTGTCGGCGTCCGCCGCCTCCAG
>BRYF01000009.1:2522500-2527500 GCA_030159135.1 Actinidia polygama
GGCCTATCAAGAACCAGGCCGACGAAGCCTTAGAGGACATCGTAGAGGATCCAGTTCTCATGAGTATTAAAAGTCTTGAAAGAATGGAAGGGCCCAACACTCTATAGCAAGGTATAGAGGTTTGGAGGAAGAAGACAGGTGCAACGAGGCGGACTTCTCAGGATTGGGTTTGGAAGATCGGTATTCTAGAAGGACAGGGAGATTCATTCAGGAGGGAGTTGGATATGAAGAGTCGAACGCTGATATCGGACAGAAACACGTATGGTTGTCAGAGTTACACTCTGAGGACGACAATCGGTAGGGGGTGGATCTCGACATTGAGCCATTGGAGTGTTATCAGATTGACCCGATTGTTTCGATTGAACCTTTGGAGTGTTATCAGGTTGACCTTATCGTTTCGGCTGGATCAGAGGACGAGGTAGGTAGGCAAATCAAAAGGGGAGATTGGCTCTTGGAAAGGGGTACGGATTTGGGCAGTTCTGCATGGGCTAGAAGAAAGTTAAAGGGGTTTGGCAATTTTCTGGGAATTTCGTGTGGAGGCATGGAAGACAAGGCGGCCCGACTATTTGCTAAGATTGAAGAGCAGTGGAATAATCGAGTCAATTCTAGAGGGGGTAGGAATAGAAGTGTTGGGAGGAGCAAAGGCAAGAGAGAACTCAAGAACCTTGAATGGACAGTGGCTGGCGGGAGCAGGAAAAGTAGGGATCGCAGTTGGCCAAAGGGGGCTAAGGAGGATAGGTTGATACGTTCAAAACCGATATTGTTTTGTATGGAGATTAAAATTTTGTCATGGAATGTGAGAGGGCTTAATGATCCGAATAAAAGGAAACTGGTCAAAGGGCTTTTGAGTAGGTGGAAGTGTAGTGTGATATGCCTCCAAGAGACAAAACTTAAGGTAGTGGACAAGTCAATTATAAGAAGCTTGTGTGTGTGTGTGTGTGTGTAGGGGGGGTCGATGGGTGAAATGGGAGAGTTTGATGGCTGAAGGGTCAGCTGGGGGTATTATTATGTTGTGGGATTCAAGACTAGTGACTTGTTTAGAATTCCTGGAGGGGACCTACTCTACTTCTTGCTTATTTAAGAATGAGGAGGATGGATACAGATGGGGGTTTGCTGGCGTTTGCGGCCCTCATAATAGACGTGATAGACTGAGGATGTCGGAAGAGCTCTCGGGAGTCGGGGCGGTATGGGGGGATCCTTTGGTATGTGTGTGTGGAGGGGATTTCAATGTGGTAAGGTGTACATCTGAGAGGGTAGGTTGCAACACGTCAGTCAGTGCAATGAGAGACTTTTCAGATTACATCATGGAGGAGGAGTTGATTGACCTACCGATGGAAGGGCATTGCTTCACTTGGAGTAACGGTACATCTTCGTCCAGGCTGGATAGATTTTTAGTTTGCTTTGAGTGGGAGGGGGATCACTTGGATGCCAGGCAATATAGTTTGCCCAGGGTAGTTTCTGATCATAAGCCTGTTTTCTTGGTTGGAGGCGGTATTCATAGGGGGCCTGCGTCATTCAGATTTGAGAACATGTGGTTACAGGTGGAAGGCTTCAAGGATTTTGTCAGGAAGTGGTGGGAAGGGTATGTAGTCCATCACATTGTCTTGCCAGGAAGCTGCGGTGACTAAGGAAATTTTGAAGAGGTGGATTATGGAAGTGTTTGGCAGGGTTGAGATTAGATTGACCAAGATAATGGAGGAGCTTCGTTCGCTAGAAGCGAAGGAACAAGGCCTGGGGTTATCAGAAGTAGAAAAGGGCGGTAGGGCGGAGATGAAAGCAGAGGTAGGAAGGTTTCTGATAGCGGAAGAGTCGACCTGGAGGCAAAAATCTAGAGTCACATGGCTGTCAGAAGGGGATAGAAATACAACGTTTTTCCATCGTGTGGCAAATGCTCACCGCAGATATAACCATATTGGGAAAATCAGGGTTGATGGAGAGTTACATGAAGATCAAGAGTCATTGGCGAGTAGCATAGTGGGGTTCTACGAAAAGTTGTACAAGGAGTCGGAACAATGGAGGCCAAGGGTAGATGGGTTATGGTTGCCTTCTTTGAACATAGAAGAGGTGGATCTTTTGGTTAGGTTTTTTTGGGAGGAGGAAGTGTATGAAGTGGTGATGAAGATGAGAGGGGACAAGGCGCCGGATCCGGATGGATTTTCTATAGCCTTTTTGCAACATTGTTGGTCAGTGCTTAAGGAGGACATTATGGCGGTGTTTGATTAGGTTCATGCTGAAGGGGTATTTGAGAAAAGCCTCAATGCGACCTTCATTGTCCTTATCCCGAAAAAGAATGGAGCTTTGGATATTGGTGATTTCAGGCCTATTAGTCTTATCGGATGCATATACAAATTGTTGGCCAAAGTCCTTGCGAGGCGGATGGCCAGGGTGATGAATAGGTTGATCACGAAGAATCAGAATGCTTTTGTGGGAGGCAGGCAAATTCTGGATGCGTCGCTGGTTGCTAATGAATGTGTGGATGGGCGTCTTAGAAGCAAGGTGTCAGGGGTGTTATGCAAGTTGGACATCGAGAAGGCGTACGATCACGTCAGCTGGGATTTCTTGCTTTACTTGCTAGAAAGGTTGGGCTTTGGAGAAAAATGGTGTAGATGGATGAAGAGTTGCATTTCTTCAGTGAAGTTTTCGGTGTTAGTCAATGGGACAGCTCAAGGTTTTTTCGGTGGATCACGGGGATTGCGACAAGGAGATCCTTTATCTCCTTTTCTCTTTATCATTGTCATGGATGTCTTGAGCAAATTCATTAGTAGGGCGGTGTCGTTGGGCAGCATGAGTGGTTTTAAGGTTGACGAGGGTAGCCAGGCAGAGATAGTGTCACATTTGATATTCGCAGATGACATCTTAATCCTTTGCAAGGCAGATGTAGGGGAAATGAATAGTCTCAAAGACATCCTTCTATGCT
Source organism: Actinidia polygama (assembly GCA_030159135.1). Taxonomy (NCBI): domain Eukaryota; kingdom Viridiplantae; phylum Streptophyta; class Magnoliopsida; order Ericales; family Actinidiaceae; genus Actinidia; species Actinidia polygama. The sequence goes on from BRYF01000009.1 coordinate 2,525,418, forward strand.
TTCAAGCGGTCTGTGGATTATAAATTAATTTGGAGAAGAGTGAGCTCATCCCGGTGGGGGATGGTATAGATTTGAGGAGATTGGCAGATACGATGGGGTGTAATACAGGGTCCCTTCCCTCCACATATTTAGGACTCTCTTTTGGTTCATCTTTCAAGTCCAAATTTGTGTGGGGGCCGGTGTTGGACAGGTTTGTTGGACAGGTTTGAGAGGAAACTCGCTTCGTGGAAGAGACAATGTCTATCAAACGGAGGCAAGCTGACTCTTATTAAAAGTACTTTATCTAGTATGCCGACTTACTTCTTATCTTTGCTCACTATTCCTAAGTCTATTGCCATGAGCTCGAGAAATTGATGAGAGACTTCCTATGGAAAGGATTTGAGAAAGACTCGGGGATCCACTTGGTGGCCTGGAAGGTCCTGTGTCTGCCTAAGAAGGGGGGAGTGGGCATTCGGGACCTAGTTCTTTTTAATAAAGCACTATTAGGAAAATGGATATGGAGGTACGCTTTAGGTGAGGACAAGCTGTGGAACAAAGTTATTAAAGGGAAATACGGGACTACCAGACGGACCTGGCGAACCAAGGACATCACCCATTCTCACGGGACGGGTCTGTGGAAAGGTATTATGAAGGTGTGGGGAGATTTTTATCCCCACGTAGATCATCAGCTGGGGAATGGCAGGAATATATCTTTTTGGTATGACGAATGGTGTGGCCAAATGTCTCTTAGGGATCGGTTCCCGAAGTTATTTGTCTTGGCTTCCAATCAAGAGGCGCTTGTGGTGGAATGCTGGTCCCAATCCCCCCGGGGGGGGGGCTCCTGGGCTCCTTCATTTAGGAGAGGGGCTCAAGACTGGGAGTTGGAAGCTTTTGAGGAATTCTTCAGGTTGTTGCAAGAAAAGCACTCCATTAGCTAAGAGGTCGACAAGTGGAGGTGGAAGGGGCAAGGTAAAGGGAGATTCATTGTGTCTTCTTTTTATCAGTCTCTTGTGGGGAGGGGGACACCACCTTCCCCTGGAAGGGGATTTGGGTCAACAGAGTGCCTAGTAAGATGTGCTTCTTTACTTGGGCTGCCGCCGGAGGGGCCATTCTGACGATTGACAACCTCAGGAGGAGAAGGATGGTGGTGACAGATTGGTGTTATAAGTGTAAGAAAAACGCATAAACTACTGATCATCTCCTTATCCATTGCGACGTAGCTAGCGAGTTATGGAGTTGTGTTTTCTCCATCTTCGGGGTGCAATGGGTTAGGTCTGGTACGACAAGGGAGCTGTTGGAGAGCTGGAGTCACTCTACAGCCAGAGGCTTGCTTGGAGAGTCATTCCTCTATGTCTATGCTGGAGCATATGGCGCGAAAGGAGCCTTCGAGCGTTTGAGGATACAGAAAATTTTCTCATTTTCTTAAAAGCCTCTTTTATCTCCCTACTATTCTTGTGGATGAGGAGGGATTTTCCTTCGTCTCCGTCTAGCTTGTTAGCTTTTCTGGGGGAACTGCATTCCTCTGCTAATTTGTCTCCTGGTTGTTTTGTACACAGGATTGCGCTTTTTTATGCAACTTTACTTATCAAAAAAAAAAATTAAGTGATGACTGCACTCATGAAAAATTCTGCCTCTGCCACTGCACCTCTTGCCATACACGTAGGTTTGCCCCTGGTTGTTGCAATCATGTTTGGGTACCCCTGGGTGGAGCTATGAAGACCATTTAGGAGAATTCCCTTTCTCTTCAATGAACATTGTTATAGTATATTTTATGATCCTTCGGGAATGACTGGGGTATGGGAGAAAAGGTACGTACACAGCCCAATTGCACAAATACAGGCACACATCTCACAAAGGTGTGAGTCTGTCCCCTAGTATGGCTCACGCACTGTGGCACCCGAGAGTGTTCAGAACTGTGCACTTGCATGAGGAAGTGCTCTGGGGTGTGGGGGTGGGTTGGGAAAGGATGGCCCTGCTTTTCCAGATATGTTCTTTTTTGTTAGAGTGGTTTTTTATTCGTACATATATATTCTTCACACGTGAGAGATACTTCCCTTTCGGAGAGAAATTGTATTGTTTTATTAACAAAGTCCCCAGAAAGAGG
>BRYF01000009.1:2555000-2557500 GCA_030159135.1 Actinidia polygama
CTGTATTTAACAGAAGTATTCAAGATATAAAATATATGGACTAAATTCATTATAAGTGTACTGACTTACATCACACACGCTCTAGATTCACACTGCACCTCATTTTCTCTACATATTTTAGATGGGTCGGTAGCATAAATTCCTCTCTCATATGCTGTCGTAATTGTAAGTGTATTGAACACACTTAATTTGGTACATAGCAATAATCCGCGCTACAAACGAAACTATGTAGTCCTAAAAAACTTGTAGATTAACGGCATTTAAAATGTAACATAATCTTAATTTAATAGTACTACTAAATATTATTTCTCTCCCTCGCACACTCCCATCACAATTTATATGAAGCAGTCAATGAATCCGATCCATTTGGCAATCAAAGAAACTACTCACAAAAAATATTTTTTGTATTATTATAGTTTATAGTATAAATCAGTTTGTTTGTTTTTTTGGAAATTATTTGCATAATATTTAGTTGAGCTAGCCAATCAATGCATTTGTGATATATATATATATATATATATATATATATATATATATATTGCCATGCATATCAACCAAAATCTGGGACTGACAAAAGTACCAACCTATATGGGTTGTTCTAGTTTTCGCCAAACTTGTTACAGAAAACACTGAACTGTCAAAATAGGTTAGATCTGGAAAATGGTTTGTTATATATATATATATATATATATATATATATATATATATATATATATTTAAAGCATGTGCATCCCTCTTGCCATGCATATCAACCAAAATCTGGGACTGACAGAGTACCAACCTATATGGGTTTGTTCTAGTTTTCGCCAAACTTGTTACAGAAAACACTGAACTGTCAAAATAGGTTAGATCTGGAAAATGGTTTGTTGTGTTGTGAGATTCTGAGAACATACATATGGGAATATGGATATATAAGGTCCCACAGTGACCAAAAATGATTGCACAGTCCCAACAAGTCTGCTGTCTTCTACTCTTCGTGAGGAATGTGACACTCAAACCAACAATCAACAATAAAATGCCAAAAAAAAAATTGAAAATAATAAAATTCCCAAGGCAAGTGATTTTCACAATAATCTTGTCTTCAGAAATACAACTCTGGTTTTGTTTGGTTGATGTTTTCAGAATCAATTTTGTAAAGTGATTTTCGAAAAAATGGTTTGGTTGACTATTTTTGAAACTTTGTTTTTTCAGAATTTTCCAAATGAGAACAAATTTTCTTAAAAAACTTTTTTGAAAACATGTCTTTCAATTAATTCTCTAGGTTACTTTTGATAAGAAATAAATAATATATTGACAACGATGATTTTTTTTCTTAAAGATTGTTTTTAAAAATGCGTTCTGCAAAACTAATTATGAAAATTGAACCAAATAAAGCTGAATTTATCGCTTTTATGTTGGTATATACTTGTGAAATTACAAAATAGTCCTTGTATTTAATAAACAAATGTTTCATGAATTGTTCCATGGAATGATAGTTTAGCAAGTTTGGATAATAAAAAAAAAAAAAAAAAAGAGTATTTTTGAATTAAAAAAAGTGTCAAAATCATTTCTCAATCCCAAAGATAATGGATATACATGTCTATAAGAAGTGATTTTCCAATTATATATAATAAAAATACAAATTACATAACTATTCTTCAATTCATTTGACAAGTTTAGTACATTTTTGCACACAATGCATCAGTAATTGTGTAACTATACACAATAATAATAATAATAATAATAATATAAAAATAAAAATAATAAAAAGTGGACTTCTACAATGGCATGTGAAAATAGGCCCCTTCGAACTAGCTAAAAAATTATAATTTACTATTTTTGAATTAAAGAGGTAAGCGAGACAAAAATACTCATACTTGTTGTTGTTTGGGGTAGTTAAAAAAAATAGCTTATTTTAGAAAATAAAATCCCGTGACCTCACTCCAAATCAAGTCGCCTCAAACAGACCAAAAAAAAACGTTTTTAACAAAAACCCGCCAGAAAAACCTAGCCCAAATGCGGTCTAATTCCCTATATATATAGCATATAGACACAAAACCTTTTTTGTGGTCAAAAACAAATATTCTTCTCGTAATCCTTTAGCTTCTTGGCTTGCATGGAACTCTACAAAATTAAAATCTAGTTTTCTTTATTTGAGATTTTATCTTTTTTTTTTTCTTTCATGGTTCTTTATTTTTATTCTTTCTTCACCTATAAGCTAAACATGTACCATATATAGCATCCTAAGAAACCACTCATTTGTGTAGATGAATTATTGGAAAGTTGTATATGTGTACATACATATATGGCTTTATTCTTTTATTCCTTAATTGCTTTGTAAAATGAGAGAATACTAAGGTGGATAGTAATAATCTTTAGGATAAAAGAGAATGTGATTCCAGATGTTCATAATTCTTACGTTCGGAACAGATTAAAACAAAATAAATAATTCTAATTATTTGTTTAATCTTACGTTTGGAACGAATTGGAATAAAGTAAATAATTCGTGATTATTTGTTCA
>BRYF01000009.1:2607500-2610000 GCA_030159135.1 Actinidia polygama
ATATAATGTATTTATCAAATCAATTTGAACGTAGGCTATCATGGCAGAACCACATAAACTCTCGTGTGTGCCTTCTTTATCTGTGTGTCTAGAAATTGGAGAAAGAAAGGGTTTGCATGAAAAATTATAACTTTCCTTTTTTGGTTTCAAATTTTTGGAGGAAAAATAATTTACCTTCTAGTTTTGAGATTTTCCTTGCCTATTCTTTCCTTTTTTTTCTCTTTTATTTAAGTTGTTTTATTATTTTCTTTCGTCTTTCTTCTAAAAAAAAAAGAAAAAAACTATTTTTGTTCTCATTTTTAGTTCATTTTTTTTTGTTGCAAAACTAAAAAAATCTAAATAAAACTATTTTTTTCTTAAACTTTTCCTTGCAATTACTTTTATTTTATTTTATTTTTTCTTCCTTTCGTTTTCTTCTCGAGTTCCAAACATAGCGTATGGGAAGGAGGAGATGGAGTTTGGATTCAAACCCTAGCAATGGCCCGGCCCGGCCCGTTATGAAGGTTACCTGAAGAAGCGGGCCAAGCGGATGCTTTAAGGCCCCAAATATAAGCCGAAACATTTGGACCCCCATTTAGTATTAGCCTTTGCATTAAGCCCATAAAATTTAACTCAATAAGATAAGCCGAAACTTTCGGCGCACTGAGCCAATATTTTAAGACTGTTTGGATTAAGTATTTGTTGAAAGCAATATATAAATAAATAAATAAATTATGAATCTAATTATTCATATATATTTATTTTTCTATATTTCTTTTTGTTCATCAACATATCCCTACGATTTTTTTCTTATCCAAATACAACCTAAACCACAAATTGATTGACACCATTCACGCACACTCACAGATTACACACGCACCCTCGGGTGGTTTAGAAGATTCAATATACTAGAGAAAAATTTACAAATTACATATATCTTACTCTCTCACCATTACATATATCTCACTCTCTCACATCTCGGGGGTGTAGAAGATTCAATATACTAGAGAAAGATTTATAGATTATATATATTTCGCTCTCTCACCATTACATATATCTCACTCTCTCCGGTGATCTGAAGGTGGCATAATCACCACCTCCCTCACTTTCTTTCTGCCTCACACTACATTTTTCCACCAAATACACAGTTATAGGAGCTATATATATAGGCTGAGAATTTAAATCCAAATCCAACATTTACAACCGATGTGCAAATTAAATGTGTAAGCAAACTAGTGCCAAATTTTTACTAAGACTATGTTTGGGTTAAGGTTTAAGTGGAAATAAAGAAAAATGAAATGAAAAAGAAAAAGAAAAAGAAAAAGGAGTCAACGATTCAAATTTAATATTTTGTCTATAATTTCTTTTTTTGTCTTTTTCGATGAATCTCTCTAAATTCTTGATCTAAATACAATACGAGAGAGCCTGGTTTAAGTTAAGAAGTTAAGAGAAGAATTGAAAATTATTAATTAACTCTAGAAAATGAATAATCCTTTTTATATTGTCTCAATATACTTAAAATGTACGTGTTGTTGGTTTTCTTTTATCAATGACTGAGCTTGTGATGTTTGAAACAGAAAATCGAATTATTGATCTATGATTTTTAAATTTATAAACTATAACCAAACTGTGTCAGCTAAAAACCCGATCAAACTAGCTCGATTTGGTCCGATATGTGGTCTAAACGGTTTTTCAGCTCACCCCTACTAAGATTTACTAATTAAGGGATACATTATTTAGTAAATTGAACATGAATAAATGCAACAATTATGCTTGGATTTGTTCAAGTACAAACTTAATTATGATTATATGTGTAAATTTATATGAACTTCTGAAACTGAAATCAAATTAATATAACTTCTTATTTAAAAATGAGAAATGATTCATTTTTAATGATTGACAATGGATAAAAATTCTTTGTCTAGAAAAAATATAAGAAATTGAATTATTGGGTTTCTGGTTCCAAACTTTAAATCAAATTTTCAGACTTTGTATGCTTCGATTTCAGTGTCTTGTTATTTATAATGATTTTCTTTTCAAATTTTGTCATTTTTATCTTTTTCCGTTTGTCGTGTTTAAAAACATAATTTAATAAATGAAAAAAATAACTTAAGACAAAAATAGGTCAATTCTCTACCTCGATTTTTATTTTATTTTTTTATGGATGTGAATTTCTTGCAAGAAGTCCTGCTGCTTTGAAGAGGTGACAGCTTTTGAGTGATCATTTGTTAAAAATTAATGGATAGAATTTAAGAAAGCATTTATTGTATTTTATTAATTTCTAACAAGTGTCAATCAAAGGTTGTTACCTCTACACCCAACAAATCATTCCTTAAATTATATCCATTAATTTTTAACAAGTGGTCACTCAAAGGTTACCACATCTACGAGGCAACAGGACTTCCTGCTACCCTTACTGCAGGAAATCCTAATCTTTTTTTATTACCCATGTGCACCACTTGTTTAGTTGGTAATATCATTCATCAATCATATTAGATTGAGAGAAAACTCTTTCTCCAAA
>BRYF01000009.1:2625000-2627500 GCA_030159135.1 Actinidia polygama
ACCCACAAGGCTTAAATAGGTTTTAAAAAAGTCATAATTTATTTAAATAAAAGTTCAACTCGCATGACTTGGATCTCATCTCAAAGCTAAGACAATGCCAATTGAAAATATTCTTGTGGATTCTACCATGAAAATATTGAAGAGAGCTTTCCAAATTTTGACTCCAGTTGATAATAAATAGGGCTGCAACTTGGCCGGATTTGGGCTAGTTAGGGGTCGAAGCAAGATCAGGTGACCAACCCAAGGTGTACCACAACTTACCTAAGTTGAAGTCCAAATTTAGTGTCGTGTTCGAGATATTTCTGCTCAATCCCAACCCCTTGATTTAAACTCAGGTTTCCTGAAAAAATCAAGACGAAAATTGTTCAAAACATTAGTTTGACACGGTTTTATTTTAATTACGGCATTCATGTAGATCTGGGAGGCTCATAATTAGAAAACCAGTGATCACAAGGATGTTTTGATGGTTAATATAAAGAGAAATTGTGAAGAAAAAAATAGTCATAATGGCGCTAGAGTTACAAAGCAAAGCAAAGTGTTTAGGCTTCGGAATTGTAAAAAACAATGAGATCCTAGTGAAACTCCTACGGAAAGAAGGAATTGATAAGCAAGTCTCTTGAGGTATTAATCAGATAAGAACCATAGTAGTAAAATTATACACAAACTCTACTATTATCACTTAGCAACGGTCAAACCGGGGCTATAGCCTCCCTCCCTTTCAAAAAATTATAAAATTTACTTTAGAAATTTTTTTTTTTTTTAGAAATAATTTTTTTTAACACTTTAGCCTCCTTGACCTAAAATATATATATATATATATATATATATATATATATATATATATTAGGGGTATAGTTTTCTTTATCTATTCAAACTCAGTTACCTCCTCTTTAAATTCCAACCGGATTCTTATGATTCTTAGTTGTTAAAAATTTTAAAATTATTAGAGAGAGAAAAAGATCCATCTAGTGAGAGAGACCCAAGTATTTTTCAGCCATGGAAAGAGGAGTGATTTTATGTGTTTTTGTTTTGTTTTATGGTAGCAAAGAATGGTTTCGCCGAAACAGATTACGAAACCGAATGAATGATGCATTGGAGGCCATCGAATAGAATGCCCACGTATTCTTGAATAGAATTGAATTTTTTTCAAATTTAAATAAAAAATTTACATTTTTTTCAAAAAACAAAATCATCTAAAGAGAAACAAAAAATATGTAATTTTTTTATTGAAATCAAAAAACCTAAAAAATCTAGTCCAAACTGTGTCCATTTGTTCTATTCTTGAGATTTCGACACGGTTGCAGGCCCATTTCTTTCTTGACATATTTTTTGTCAAAAGCTCAAAATGATATTTTGTAGGATGGTAAAATATTTTGTTTCATTTTCAATCATTGGACGAGCGGTCGCTTCATAGTTCATTGCAAATTCAGTTACCAGTCACGTCCTAGGAGCATGACTAATCTATGGTCAGAGGGTAACATATGCGCTAGCTACCAGTCCTAGGAGCAAGATTGAGTCAATCGCCTACATGGCAGTCGGCGCACACTGAGTTACCCAAACACTGAGTTATCCGATTGGGTTAATTGGGTCAATCGCCTACTCGCTCACCGCGTCCAGTTTGACACTTCAATTAACAATTGACTCGCTCTGAAAAGCTAATTTAAGGCTGTGTTTGGATCAACTTTTCCAAGAAAAGGCCCACGGAACACCAAGCCCACCCTTGTTTAATATCATTAAACATTTTTATTACCTTAAAAATCTATGGAAAACTTCATATCTGTGCAGGCCCATTATTATTAAAAGGGCTATGGTTGCAGGCCCGTTATGAAAAGGGCATTCCTGACATTTTATTTGTCAGGGCCCACAGGCCACAAGTGATCTATTGGGCTTGGATGAAGTTCTTAACTGCTTTCACCATTTATCAGACAGATCCTTTCGTTCGAATCCTTATCGTGAAGATAAGAACAACAACATTTTTATTTTTATTTTTTAAAAAAGAACAAGAGTCCATATAATCTAGAAATTAATCTTTCTCCAATGTTTTTATTATTTTTAAATCCTAATTTGTTTTTCATCACCCACTAAAAGATTAGTGAGTCCTAATTAAGATAATTACAACTATGAAGTATGATAATACACAAATTCTAATCCAATGGACGATATATATCTCTTTAAGTCATCATGAAATTGGACATCTTCCCTATTTAAACTCTTCTATAACCCTTCAAAACCATATTCTAGTTTCCAATTGTAGCTACCCATAATGAAGATGAGAGGCGTTTTATTCATTATTGTTTGTGTGATCGTGCTGGTAGGACAAGGTCTCGCCCTTGATGACGAGGAATTGCAGGCAAGATACACATACAGAAGGGGACCTGGAAGAATGGTGCAGAAATCAAGACTCGTAGGGAGAAACCCTGAAATCCCACCGCCGGCCGTTTTAGAGCAATGCTGGCCAGCTTTCTATCGTAACCCTTTGTGTGCCGATGAAATCTACAAG
>BRYF01000009.1:2702500-2705000 GCA_030159135.1 Actinidia polygama
TATTTTTTTTTTCTCACCAAATTTGAGATTCAAGCACAGCTTAAGGCCGAGTTTAAAATATAAGTTTTTTTGTTTCCTAAACGGTTGTATAATTTAATTTTTCTTTTTATTTATATTTTTTTGAGATAAGAATATTTTTTATTTTTTTTAATAATTTTTTTTAATTATATAAAATCTTTGACTCCTCTCGTCGAGAGAAAACAAAAAAAATATAACTTTGATCAAATAAGAAAACTAAATTCACCAAAAATTAAAAATCAAACTAAAAACTCCAAACTTCAAGAATTTTTCTCTCTCTGAAAAAAGTGGTCCCACACAGTGCTAGGTCTACCACACGCACAAGGCACCGCTATCACAGCGGGTCCAAGAAAGGCATGTGGCGCGTATGCCGCAAATGCGACAATTATTAACCACCCCTTTGTCATGGGTCCCTTTTGGCCGTATATAACTACAAATACGTATTCTTTTTATTTACCCCTCCTTCACTCTCTCCCCATGAGTGGCTAAAATCATACACATTTTAGAGAGAGAAAGAGGGTGGTGACGATGGCTACCGGAGCTGCCGGCGACCGCCTGTTCCGCGGATGCGTGTTCGACGGATGCATATCCGGCTCCGACACGGAGATCAAGCAACGGCCGTACCACCGCAACTGCAACTGCGCCCTGCACAGGTCACGAGGCCTCTGTCCGCACGCGTCGCCGCGATGCGCCAACGTGTCGTACCCTATTCGGCGAACGTGGAGCGAGGGTTCACTGGCGTTGATGGCCTCGTCGGACGGGCACGACTCCCCGTGTTCTTCTCTCGCTCAGACCGCGACCCATATGCCAAGGACGCGTACGTACGCACAATTTAAGTTGCCTAACGATGAATAAGGAGGTTTGAATTTTTTTGGTCGCCTTTTTTTTTTCAAACCCTAATTGTATTTGATTTTTATTTTTTTTTATTTTGAGTAATTCTAATTAATGAAGTTGGGATTGTAAAATCATTGTTTGTGACATGGCCATGGAATGATTTGATTTTAGATCTCTTCTCATATATCATATCACACGTCTTGTCGTAAAAGGAAAGTGTAAATGATTGTTGGGTTTGGATTGGGAGTTCGGATCCTCTGAAGTGGTAACGCCTGAAATGTTCCTAGAGTGAGTGGTGTAAAACGGCGTCGTTTTACACCACTTTGGTACACTTCAGGCGTTATCACTTCAGAGGATCCGAATCCTTGGATTGGGATCCTCGTGTGTGTTTTTAGAGTTTACGTCATTGTCATTTGGTATACTTTATGACTTTATTTTTGTTATGACCATTAAATAACTTCGTTTTATGGTTAATTAAAATAACATTTCTGCATACACTCCAATAACACTTTATACAAATTGCACTTAAAAGAGTATCCAAACTCGTTGGGTTTAGACCATTTTTCAATTTCCACCTTCCCAAAAATTTGTATCAATGATTTAAGAAAGAATTTTGTAGAGAAAAAAGAAAAGCAATTAAAAAAATCAAATCATCAAATCTAGATGGTTGGATCTCTCAACTTTTTCTTTTTCTTTTTTTTCTTTTTACTAAATTTTCAATTTAAACACAATGCAAGTTCAAAACCTATTGACTCCGAATTCAGATCAAGAAATATTTTTTGAATTCAAAAATTGAATGGTAGAGATTTACTTGATGAACTATTCATTTTTAAATTCGAAAATCTTTTCCTAATCATTTTGATTATATTTCATGTTTTATTTTATTTTTCTTATCATTTTCTATTTTGTGTGGACCTATCTTGCCCATCAACCTTCTTCTTGGCACCTAACTTTTAAAATCAAAGTTCAATAATTCTATACTTTCCAAATCATAAAATTTCCACAAGAAGACATATAAGTTGTATAAATAAAAAAATGTCGCGACAACACAAATTTTTTATTATTTTTTTCTTCTTTTCTTTGCTTTTTAGCCGTCCAAATTACACGGTATCACGGAGATTCTGTGGACATTTACAAAGCAGCTAAATGTAATTGATGAAAAGTCCTATGATTAGCTATTATTAGATCTACTAACCCTTTAGTTTTAGAAATTACACTAGCTACTTTCCCAAAGTTTGTTCGCTAACTCCTTTGCCATGGTAGTCCAATTATTATCGTTATAATACAAATAATTACACTTAATCGTATTGTCGTTGTTAAGTACATTTCATCAATGAGGAATTTGTTTAGACAGAAGAAGATTATTTAAATGCTTAAGAATTTGCAACAATACAACACAATAGATGAGTATCTCGTCGTGCTTGTTCATGATAGACAAGTTTATGCAATTTGGGAGGGGCGGTAGAAAGAGCTAGAGGTGGCTCAAACCCAAAATAAATATCATAAAATCATGTTTTTCGTAAAACATTTATAAATATACGGGAGAAGAGAAGAGAAGCGTTAAACTTTGAAACGAGAACTACTGAAAGTTTCTGCAATAGAAGACTTGTGAAAGCTTCTTAAGCTTATTGCCTGCCTGTATATAGGA